>JAOUQZ010045010.1:0-10852 GCA_028564935.1 Neosilurus hyrtlii | reverse complement strand
GTGATTGGCTGATTAGAAATTAAGTGTTAATGAGCAGTTGGACAGGTGTACCTAATAAAGTGGCCGGTGAGTGTATAGCTGTGTATCATCAGTGTAACAATGAAAGTTAATACCATGTTCACGAATAATTTTACCCAAAGGGAACATGTATAAAGAAAAAAGCAGCTGGCCTAAGACAGAACCTTGTGGAACAACAAACTTAACATTAAAATGTATAGAGAAGTTAAATAAGATTTAAACCAGGAGCAGGCCCTTCCCTTAACCCCAACAACATTTTCTAATCTGTCAAGGAGAATTGTATGATCAAATGTGTCAAAGGCTGCACTAAGTTCAAGTAACACAAGAAGGGAGACACAACCATGGTTAGAGGACACAAGTAAATCATTTACCACCTTAATGAGTGCTGTCACTGTGCTATGATGAGGCCTAAATCCTGACTGATACATTTCATGAATGTTATTCCTACCAAGATATGAACAGAAATGCTGTGCTACAGCTTATTCTAAGATCTCTATAGTTGGACAGCTGATATACGTCGAGGTCAGGTTTTTTTTAATCAGAGGTTTGATAACTGCTAGTTTAAAGGATTTAGGTACATAACCAGTGCTGAGGGAAGAATTAATTACATTTAATAAAGTGTTGATCACTTCTGGTGGTACCAGTTTGAAGAAACATGTAGGTACTGGGTCTTGCACACAGGTTGATGATTTAGATGAGGAAATTAATGAGATTAGTTCTGTCTCCTCAATGGGGCTAAAACACTCTAGTTGCTGATCTGATGGTGATGTATTAATATTTACCATTTAATTTAATGACATATCTGACTTTAAGTTTAAGTCAGTTTTTTGCCTGATATTTTCAATTTTAACATTAAACAGTTCATAAAGTCATCACTGCTATAGGTTGACGGTCTACAAGTCTTATTCCTAGTTAATTCTGCAACAACATTAAATAAGTATATTGTATTATTTTTGTTATCTTCTATTAGATGTGAGAAATATATTGCTTTACCTCTATTTCAACCACTGTGCCACGGCACACTAGTGTGCCGTGAGAGATAGTCAGGTGTGCTGTGGGAAATTATCAAATTACCATTGGCCACAGTTGAGTGTCTGTGACCGGCAGAGTAATGTAGTACTCTTCCATGTCAGACAGTGAGCTCGAGGCGATACAGTGAAAGCTATCTTTGTTCGGCTTTACTTTCACCGGGGATGGGACGACACCCACTCCGTTGTCTTTGGTGTGTAGTGAGAAGTCCAACAGTGCCACGGTACAAAGTAATCATAAGCACCATCTCCAAACAAAATACCCATCACTTCAAAACAAGCCGATGGACTATTTTGTTCTCCTGCGTGAAAACACAGGGAACAGGGCAACGTTTATGAGAAAAAACACAAAGTTAAATGAGAGAGCCCTCAAAGCTACATAGCTGCTGAACATAAAGCTGAATCAAATTAGTCCCACACTGTGGCAGAGACGTTAATGGCTGATTGCCCAACGTTACAGGGGGCCTTCATGTCTGCCTTCCTTCTGGTTTCTCTTTTTTTAGTTATGCTGCCATAATTAGTCATGCTGGAGTCCCTGCTTGCACCCAGCACTGATAAACTCTTCTTTTTCCATTACACTGTTATAAGAAAACTTAACAACCCCCCTGTGTTTAGCTGAGGTACCAATGCTACGCCTTGGATGTTGGTGATCTTGATCCTCCTGATCCTTTTGTCCTGGTGTGCTGATGCTGGCTGGAGTTCTCATCTTGGAAAACCCTCGCTCCTGCTGATGAAGATCCATATGGGCCTCAGATCTGCACTCAATGACTGTAAAGATGACTTTTTGCTGCTGGTGATATAGACTCTCTTGCTGCAGTTATTTAGGACTTACAGTTATTGTATAACCAACCGGACTACATGTTGGACTGTAATGAAATTTTCTTATATGGTTCGTATTTTATGGTTTCACCCAAATGAGCATGGGTTTCCCTCTTGAGCCTCGTTCCTCTTAAGGTTTTTTCCTTGGGTCAACTGAGGGAGTTTTTCCTTGTCACTGTCGCCACAGGCTTGCTCTTTAGGGATGTGTAGGGGGTTGTAGAAAAATTTTTAGATTCCTCCCTAATTGAATTTTACTATGTAAAGCTGCTTTGTGACAATGTCAATTGTAAAAAGTGCTATTCAAATAAAACTGAATTGAATTGAATTTAATTAATACTACCTGCCTGCAAAGCCACTGTAAACAAGATGCTGGCTGAGGAAAAGCTTCGTGTGTGTTCATCTAAACAGGCCCAGGCTTCACACTGAGTGAGTTTAATCTATATTGTGATTACACATACTGTATTAAGCTACAGAGTATGGTTTTGTAACACTTTTGGTTTGTGGTCTGCCGCAAAATTTGTTCAATGTAAAAAATGTGCAGTGGCTCAAAAAAGGTTGAAAAACACTAATCTAGAGTATAGTGTAAATTTCTTTCAAAGCAATTGGTTGCTTGTTCGAGTTCTGTGGGGTCTGATGGCGATCCAGTCATAGTTGATAATTCTGGAAGATTCATTCATTCATCCATTTTCTAAACTGCTTAATCCTAATTACGGCCTACACTAGTTTCTGACTGTGGAACTGCGACTATATTTTAATATATAATCCAAAAGTTAATATTACATTTAGAGTCTGGCCAGCATTATGAGTGGGTCCTATTAAATTATTGATTTACCCCTACTGAATCTAGAATAGACAGGATGATCTAAAAGGATCCTTTAGGTAATCAAAATAAATATTGAAGTCTGCAAATTCACAGATCAATATGGATTACGGCCCCTTGGGTCTGTAAATAATAATTGAAGAAATCAGCTGCATAAGCATATTTTTTTCTGGCAATGAATGTTATGTTAGAATATAAAATTTCGAATGCATTACATAGTAAAAAATTCTGTTAAAGGCCTAGATTATCAGCATAAATAACTGCAATGGCTCCTCCTCTGCCAGTTAGATTGTCAATGTTCAAGTTGGTGTACATAACTGGAGGACTTGCTTCATTTAATGCTACATACTCATTGGGTTTTATCCATGTTTCTGTTAAACACATTACACTAAACTCCTGAACAAAACAAAAAAATAACAAAAGTACTCCAGTTATCTATAAAGCCCACTTCACCACGCAGTACTGGGATGGGGCCAGAGCATATTACAGCATCACACATTGCCTTCACTAATTTCCACACCTCTATAAAGTTACTCTTTTTTTACTAAAGTAACCTCTGACGGACGATGGCATATATAATTTACTCCAGCATGTATAACTAACTTAGAGAACCTAACTAATCTGCTATGTCTGGCGCTCTGGCTCCTGGGATACAGCTATCTAGTGCTGCTGGTGCCCCTAAAGGACTAGCTAATTTCACATGCCTCAAAATAGAGCTTCCTATTATTTCAGGTTTCTCAGTGGGTGTCTCACTAAAGATTGTTTGTCGAGGACTGAAGGCCTGGTCCCTGCAGCAAGCCGAGGTCACGGAGTTTGCAGAGTATATCATCATGCAGGTTAGTAACTGCATGATTTCTTAACTGCATTATTGTCTGGCGGTCGTACACATGAACAGCACTGTCTTTGGTGTCCATGGCATTTAAAGTTCGGGCTAAAACAAACATATAGCACCATATTGGTTCTGGAGAGGCCGCTGCGTACTAATGCTACATCTTATGTAACTGTACTAAACTACTACTGTACTACTGTATGGTAAATGGTAATGGTAAACGGTATGGTACGGTAAACTCCACCCACATTCCACTGCTAGGGTCTGGAAATTGATGGCAAATTCAGTAACACTAGAAGTGCCCTGATGTAGCTGGAACAGCCTGTTAGCAGCATCTCTGCCCCCTACTGGATGGTCAAATACTCATCGCATCTCCTCGGTGAAACTCTTGTAATTACTGCAAGAGTCCATCTGCGGTTCCCAGACAGAAGTAGCCCATGCCTCGGCCTTCCCAGTCAAAAGGGTGATAATCTAGCCTATCCAGGACCAATCGGTTGGGAAGGTGGAGGCCTGAAATGCAAAAGTTAATGATAATTGGATCAGGAAAGCTCAGCATTTTCAGGGGTTCTCATTATATCTCTCAAGAGCAGGAGTTCTAGGCTAAGAGACAGAGTGGGCTGATGCAGGAGGTGCAGGTAGTTGTGGCGAAGGTGGAGCACAAGGGAGTAATGGCTGGAGAGCAAGTAGAGCACATAGGGTCTGTTGAATCTCTTGAAGAGTCTGCTCATGTCTACTGTAGGCAGTAACATGAAAGAGTAGGTGATGTTCATGATAATCCTCTGTCCCTAAGTCCCTCACACACACATACACATAACTTACATTGTTCATTAGTTATTGCACTACCTCAACCCTGTCATGATTTCATTATGCTGCTATGTTTATATTTATATCTAGACCTATATTCTAGTTGTGCTACCTCAACTGATGGTACTCTGTACATCATTTCATTTCATTTTAATTTTATTTAATTTTCATATTTCATATAATCCTTTTCTCTCTCTTTTGGTGTGAAAATTCATCATTCTTGTGTTGGCTTTTACTTTTTAGTGCTGTTGTTGCACTTATTGTCTGTAATCGTCTTGCTCTGTTTGCACATAGATGCACACTTTGCACTTTATATGGCTCGGACAAAAAAAAAAACGGTCCTAGCTCTGTGTTGTTTTGTTGTACGAATTTTGATTTGATCCTTGTTGTATGTTTATGTAGCATCTGGTCCTGGAGAATGTTGTTTCATTTCACTATGTACTGCGTCAGCTATATGTGGTTGAAATGACAATAAAGCTTCGTGAACTTGAACTTGAACTTGTTGACTCACAGTAGCATCATGAAAGGCGATTGCTGCACAAACGTGGTTCAAGTTGACAGACAGATCTTTTGCATGGACAGTCTAAAGAGGCTGGGATCTCTTCACTCTGCTGCATCTTCCCAGGTTGAGTCTTGTTGTTAGGATCACCCGGGAATAGAACCCGTGTCTTCTGTGTGACAGGCAGGAACCAATCCTCTAGGCTACGAGGAAGAGTGTGTGGACTTAGATGCAGATTGTAGAAAAGAGGGCAGAGAGATTTACAGGTAATAATTATCTTTACTGAAAGTCCAAGTAAGGTAATTAAAAATAGCAAACATAAATCAGTGTCATTCTGAAACAATAGGTCATTCACCAGGAAGACAGTGTACACAACAACAAAAAAATAAAAATAAAAATAATAGATAACAAAAGAGGTTCAGGTCAAAAAAAAGTAACAAGTACAACGTTTTTCTAGAATGGAGAAAAATGGCACAACAATACAATGCTAGAGATTAAAGATATCCCCCACAAGACAGGGTTCTGTCACAGACCTCAAGAAAAGACTGAACAATGAATGCAAAAAACACACAGCTTATAAAGGCAAGACAACAAGGTTCAGGTGAACATAATTACCAAGACAGGGTAGCACCAGACATGTGATATAGAATACACTTGCTGACTGAGGATTCTAAGTGCAATACTCATGTTTAAATCAGGTTTCAAACAGGGGCAGGGTCCAATCTATTTAAGATAAAAATGAGAAGCAGAGTCATAACTAATTAATAAGGTGTGAGGTCAAATCTAATTAATAAAAGTGATGGGCAGGGCCCTATCTAATTAAGATTAAGGTGAGGGGCAAGGTCAAATCTAATTAAGATCAAGGTGATGGCCAGGGTCATATGTAATTTAGCTAAAAGTGAAGGGCAGTGTCCTATTTATTTAAAATAAAGGTGAGGGGCGGTATCATGACTAATTAATAAAGGAGAAGGGCAAGGCCAAATTTCCTTTACAAAGGTGAGGGTCAGGGTCCTATCTATTTCAGATAAAGGAGAGGGGTATCATCATAACTAATTAATAAAGGAGAGGGGCAAAATAATATGTAATTAAGATAAAGGTGAGGGGCAGGGTCATATCTATTTACGATAATGGTAAGGGCAGGGTCATATCTAATTAATAAAGGTGAAGGGCAGGATCATAACTGTAAATTAAATGTGAGGGGTGGGGTTTTATTTAATTAATAATGTCAAGGAGCAGGGTCATATCTAATTCATAACAGCGAAGGGTGCCATCATATCTAATTAACAGAGGTGAAGGGCAAGGTCATATATAGTCAAGATAAAGGTGAGGGGCAGGGTCATATATATAATTAGGATAAAGGTGAGGGGCAGGGTCATATATATAATTAGGATAAAGGTGAGGGGCAGGGTCATATCTAATTAAGATAAAGGTGAGAGGCAGGGTCATAATGAATTTAAAAAGGGGTGAGGTCAAACCTGATTTAGATAACGGTAAGGCAGGTCCTATCTATTTCAGATAAAGGTGAGGGGTGGCATCATGACTGTTTATTAAAGGTAAATGGTGGGGCCTTATTTAGTTAATAAAGGTGAGGGGCATGGTCATATATATTTTATAAAGTCAAGGAATGAGGATATATCTAACAAAGGTGAGGGGTGAGGTCATATCTATTTTATAAAGATGAGGGGTGAGCTTATATCTAATTAACAAAGGTAAGGGGCAGGATCATAACTATTTATAAAAGGTAAAGGGTGAGGTCTTTTTTAATTAATAAAGGTGAGGGGCAGGGTCATATCAATTTTATAAAGGTGAGGGGTGAGGTCATATCTGATTAAGATAAAGGTGAGGGGTGAGATCAAATCTAGTTAAGAAATATGTTAGGGGCAGGGTAATATCTAACTTATAAAGTTAAGGGGCAGAACCATACCTAGTTAAAATAATGCTAAGGGGCAGGGTCATATCTATTTTATAAAGGTGAGGGGTGAGGTTATATCTAATTAATAAAGGGGAGGAACAGGATTATAACTATTTATTAAAGGTGAAGGGTGGGTTCTTATTTAATTAATAAAGGTGAGAGGCAGGGTCCTAACTATTTCAGATAAAGTTCAGGGGCAGGGTCATATCTAACTTTTAAATGTAAGGGGCAAGGTCATATCTAGTTAAGTTAATTGTAAGGGCAGGGTCATATCAAATTAATAAAGGTTAGGGGCAGGATCATAACGGTGTTCAAATTAATCAAATTAATAAAGGTGGAGGGGCATATCTAATTAAGATAAACGTGAGAGACAGGGACATAACAAATTTATAAATGTGAAAGGCAGGGTCATATTTGTTTAAAATAAGGGTCCTGTTACGCAGGCACCAATGACAGACAAATCCAAATGCAGGACAGATTCGACAGCTGTGGTTCTTATAGAGTTTTATTAAGGACTCTGATAGGCAGACTTGGAAATCGTGGCAGTGAACTAGAAGATAGGCAAGATCTGGGTATGCTTCTATAGGCTACGTTAGCTCTCTTGGAAGGCATAGAATGATCTGGCAATGGGAGAGGGGAACCGCGGCCCATTTACCCCCAAGAGGTAATGGGGACCAGGTGGAAGCAATCAGGGTGAGAACCTTAACAGATCTGATGGGACATTGCAGGTGCTATCTAATTTATAATGGAGAGGGGCAAGGTCATAATGAATTTATAAAGGTTGGGGCCGGGTCCCCAGGTGAGGGGTGAGGTCATATCTATTTTAATTAAAGGTGAGGTACATGGCCATATATAATTATATCAGGGTCCTATCTAATTAATATAAAGGTGAGGGGTGACGTCATATCAAATTAATAAAAGTGAGGGGCAGGGTCCTATTTTATAAAGATAAAGGTGAGGGGCAGGGTCCTATTTTATTAAGATAAAGGTGAGGGGCAGGGTCCCATCTAATTAAGATAAAGGTGAGGGGCACAGTCATATCTAATTAAAATTAAGGTGAGGGTGGGGTAATAAATAATTAATAAAGCTGAGGGGCAGGGTCCAATCTATTTAAAATAAAGCTGAGTGGCAGGGTCCTATCTAATTAATATAAAACTGAGGGGCAAGGTCAAATCTATTTAAAATAAAGGTGAGGGGCATTTGTAATAATTAATAAAGGGGAGGGAAAGGATCAAATCTAATTTACAATTGAGAAGTGCAGGGTCATATCTTGTTAAGATAATGGTAAGGGGCAGGGTCATATCAAATTAATAAATGTGATGGGCAGGGTCATATCTTGTTTAGATAATAGCAAGGGGCAGGGTCATGTCAAATGAATAAAGGTGAGGGGCAGGGTCATATCTTGTTAAGATAATTGTAAGGGGCAGGGTCATTTCAAACTAAGTTAGGGGCAGGGTCATAACTATTTATTCAAGGTGAAGGTTGGGGTCTTATTTAATTAATAAAGTTAAAGGGGAGGGTTATATCAAATAATAAAAGTGAGGGGCAGGATCTTAACTATTTATTCAAGGTGAAGCGTGGGGTCTTATTTAATTAATTAAGGTTAGGGGCAGGGTCATATAAAATTAATAAAGGTAAGAGGCAATGTCATATCTAATTAATAATAGTGAGGGGAGACGTAATATAAAGTTAAGATAAAGGTTAATGAGCAGAGTCATATCTAATTATTAAAAGTAAGGGGAGAGGTTATATCTATTTAAACCTTGGATGTCTGAGGAAGTATGCAGAATGGTGAATGCATGGTGCTCAGCCTTTAAGTCTGAGTGATAAGGATGCACTGAAGACGGCCAGAGCCAATTTAAAAAATGCCATCAGGCTTGCTAAACGTACTTACAATCAAAAATTACAAGACTTTTTCAATTACCCTACAAACACCATGAGAATGTGCATGGCTTATGGACAATCACTAGCTATAAGACAGCCCCTCCACTGCTCCACAGAGGATGCTATCTGCTCTTCACCTGAGCTTGACACACCTGGAGGAGAAGAGCATGCACGTGTGGATGCTGTTCCTGGACTTTAGTTCAGCATTTAATACAATCATCCCACAGCATCTGGTGGACACATTGGGTCTCCTGGGCTTCAGCACCCCCTGCGCAACTGGCTGTTAGACTTCCTCACTGAAAAACCTCAGTCAGTACGGGTTGGCGAGAACACCTCCAGCGTCATCACCCACAGTATGGGCTCACCCCAGGGCTGTGTCCTGAGCCCTCTGAGTTAGACGAGCTATATGAATATTCATCCTTTCCGCATTCATTTTAATGGGTTTTGAATTCATTTTGGTGTGTTTTTTTGTGCCATGGTAATTGTGTTTTGTGGTAATGCAGAACACTAGTAAAAGTAATATTTTTTTGTAATCTACAAATTATATAGATTTACATCTACATAATTTGTATTTTATGGCTTCACCCAAATGAGGATGGGTTCCCTACTGAGCCTGGTTCCTCTCAAGGTTTCTTCCTCACGTTTATTAAGGGAGTTTTTCCTTGCCACTGTTGCCGAGGGCTTTCTCATTAGGGATGTGTAGGGGTTGTAGAGAAAATTTTTAGATTCTTCCTTAATTTAATTTAATTTTATTATGTAAAGCTGCTTTGTGACAATGTCATATTGTAAAAAGCGCTATACAAATAAAAGTGACTTGACTTAATAGTGTTAGTGCATTGTGGTGCGTAGGGCCACATTAAGCAAAACGGAATAATAAAATTAAAAGAACCAAATCTAGGTGAATGGTTAAAGGTGCTGCTCTTCAGTGTAAGCACATGACTAGAAAAATCCCTGAAGTAATTTTGAGATGTGCCTGCAACTTCTGCCAGAAAATATGTGAAAACTGGCATGCTTAACTGTAGAACATAGGAAAAATCCTCACAGTATATACATGTTTCTAATCTTTTCTTCTCTGACTTTCTGCTGATGAAATCACCCAGTCTAGCTCAGAACATTCCACACAATACACACCCAATATAAATGCAGAAATTGACTGAAAAACCATGTCAAAATTAAACAACAATTGAGAGAAAACTGCAAAAGGTAGCAACAAGAGGTTGACAGCATTTTGAGAGCCAAGAATTTGATAAATGCAGTTGTAGTGGGGCAGGCTTGGCCTAATGGTTAGAGAAGTGGACCTGAAGGTCACTGGTTCGATTTCTGAACCAGCAGAAAAAAATTAGTGGCAGTGGGGGAGTGAGCTGCATCTTCCCTGGCTGAAGTGACCTTGAGCAAGGAAGCTTTTGCCCACCTACCCCTAGTTACATGCAGACTTGCTTTCTGGGCGCGTTTCACGATTCTTCATCAACCTCTCCCCATTCATTTCAAAGGGATTTTTGGTGTGGTGTTTGGCTAATTGTGTGACCATGACAAAATGAAATGGCAATAAAAGCAATTTTATCACATCGCAGCACCGATACCGTACATTTGGGTATATACATTGCATGGGTGAATTAAGTGTCATGAAATAATAAGGAAAACTAAAATAATTCAAATTCCTGAAGAAATGATAGATGTTGCTCCAATTGCTGCCGGAATATTTGCCTGAAAACTGGTGTGCTTAACTGTAGAACACAGAAAGTTCCTCACAGTTTACACAGGTTTCTAAGTAGCTGTGGTGATAAATCCAAGAATCAAAGCATATAATATATGCTTTAACTGTAACCATTATTGTGGGGTTTAAGGCAAGCTCTATACCAGGGATAATCAAATAATTTGAAGGGAAGGCCAAGTCATGAAAACAATCCAAAATAAGGGGAGGAGGGCGGATACCTCAAAAGATGATTGGTCTGCTACAAGAGGATGTGACAAAGTGAGGCAGGACACGCGTGGTGAGAAAACAGTCTGTGTGTGTGTATTGTCTGAAGACCAATCCAATTGTCATCTGATATTTCCAGGTATTTAACAGTTTAATACAGTGCCTGGCAATAACATACAAAAACTCATTTCATTTTTAAAAATAATTATATATATATATATATATATATATATATATATATATATATACATATAAAATCCTGAGTCGATTTTCCGTAGAACAGTGCTCGATACGTTGAAGTAGAGCTAAATATATTGTATG
>JAOUQZ010045009.1:0-10853 GCA_028564935.1 Neosilurus hyrtlii | reverse complement strand
ATATATATATATATATATATATATATATATATATATATATATATATATATATATATATATATATATATATATCAGCTAAATGGTCTTAAAATAAAGATGTTGTGAATAGTGTAATTAGCTTAAATCTGCCTGCTGGTTGGAAATTGTTTTGCTTAGGTCCATTTTTCACGTTTGTGGTCAGCTTAATGTAAATCTAAATAGTTTAAACAAATACATGAACACACAGCTTTTGAATTAATTCTCAAATACAGAAACTTGAAATCTGTATCTTCGTATTCGGGAAATGTCCTGCAAAGAAAATAGTACGCAGCAGAGCATAACTTCAGTAAAGACACATGCATGGGCAAAAAAATAGCTTATACATAAGTTTTAAAAGTAAACACACACAATCAACTTTTACCTTCGCAAACTTGTCGACCACGAAGATGCTGTAAGATGTACATATATACAGAGTCATTGCTTGCGCTGGTTGCTACTATTGCTGTTGCTGGTGCTGTTTCAAAATGGCTGATCTGTTTATTTTGGTAGTCAAATTTCCCGCCAAAGAAGCATTGTGGGTTCAGTCTTTGACACGTGACATCACTCTCGCAAAGCCACAGTGCATTTTGGGTCTTTAGTGCCATTTTGGCTGGTAAACAATACAGTGTGGAACAGAGCCTAGGATTGCTTTTTCTGTGAGAAATTGGACATTGGCGATTGTGTGAAAACAAGTAACTTGGTCAGTTGAGCATGGTGTTAGATTTTTCAGGTTTCCCGACTGGACATGAAGCTACGGGCAGCAGGTAGAGGATATAGCAAAGAGACGTCAGGCTGCTGCAGTGAGACGTAAGGACATCACTTTCACCAAAATATCTCTGTATGTGGGTGTTTGCTCCTGTCATTTTCACAAAGGTAAGATGTTGTTATAAAAATAACCTGCAAATCATTGAATCAAAATATCATTGCTCTATATCAAAAACTCACAGAGTCCGTAGCTGATAACTTTCAAGGAAAGTGCATAGAAATGGCCCAGGGTTTTGAACCTCAAGTTATTTTATTTTTCAAAGGTGAACTGCAGTTTGTATTATAGGTGATACATGTAGTGTAGTGAACAAACATATGATGCATACTCTGTCTACTTTTCATGCTATTGCATGCCAACCTGCATATGAGATGGTGGAGACTAACCCTGACTGGACTCCGTCCCTACATTGGGTCACACAGACATTAAATCCCCAGACACAGCACGTCCTGCAAGACAAAGTCATCACAAACCAGTGACTAGTTTTAGTTTACAAATATTACTGCTGAATCAAGTATAAGTTTCAAACTTTATTCTTCACACAATAAATTCTGCACACATAAAAACCCTAACCCACAACAAATGCAGAATAATCAATGATCACGAGAAATGACAGAGTTAGCAAACTGTGCATTGTTTAGTTTTGTATAGCGCAACTGCAATGTTTTGAGATATTATGGAAGTATAAAAATACATTTGTACCTGCTTTTAAAATAAAGCGTCTACATAACATTTTACATAACTGTGGTGTTTCTGACTACTGTTCTTCATCATGCTGACAAGCCAACAAGGTGCATCACTCAGACGCTGGCAATCCAAGACCTGCAGACAAGACAAATGAGATAAAGAACAATTTACAACAGTGTCAAACCATTTGATAATGACTAATAATATAATTATAATGCCTGATTATTGTATTAAGTATGTATCAGATACTTGCACCCAGCATTTGAGAAGTGTCCATGAGCTTCAAGGGATTGATCATTTTTAAACTCTTCCAAAGTATTAGCACTTATACCATAAACCAGATACTTAAACCAGATGTCCAGGGAAGAAGTTGAAGGCAGCTGTTCTGTGTCAGTGCTCCAAGTACCTGTCTCTGGCATCTTTGCTGAGTTTGTCTCGGTGTGGTATCCTCTCATTTTTTTTCTGTTTCTCCATTTTCCTCCTTTAGATGGCTGTTAAATAACATAAACGCTCTCTGGGCATTTGATAATATTTTGTTCACCTTTTGGAAACCATACAAAATGGCACTGGGGGGTGTATCGATCATGTGACTGACAAATGAGCTGTGGTAATATAATTCATAACATACAGTGGTAATATAAACGAAAGAGGTGGAAACGTTGATGTAAGCATCCTTTAAATTTGCATACATCAGGGCTAAAGCTTTCTCTTCTCTGGTGGGACAGTCCATGCTGACATGATTAAAGTCACTCGAAATCACAATGAATGCACTCAGGTGCTGAGTCTGTACCCAGGTTATTGTATCATGAGCAGTGTCACATGCAGCTGTTGGGTTAACAGAAGGAGGAACATTAACAGCCACTAATGTGTCACTAACAGGACATGCAATAATTGCCTAGGCAAATAACATGGTCTAAGTCCAACAGCACACAGTTCAATGTGTGGTCCACAACTCTGCTCTTTGATGGCTATATGAGCGGGGTTACACGACCGGTTATTGACAAGAACGGCAAGCCCTCCTCCTTTCTGCTTACCAATTGTGATGCGTTCTCTGTTGGCCCAGACAGTGTGAAAGCCCATAATGGATGCATTGTCATCGGGAATATACTGGTGCAGCCATGTTGCACATGAAACTACACTCCCGATACTCCCGGTACTCCCTCTGACTCTGGGCTAGCACTGTCAGCTTGCCCATCTTATTCACCAGTGACCTCACATTCCCTATTATAAAAGACGGGAGACACAGCTTATACCTTCTCCTATCTGTAAGCCTCAACTGTCTCATCACCTCCTTCATTCTTCTCCTCTGCCCTTCACCTCTGCATCTACGATGTGTTTTCCTCCAGATTTCAGCCAGTAAGTCTGTGAGTCTGGTTGCTATTCTGGCTGTTATCAGAGCTATCAGCTGGTCCCTGGACTAAACAAAGCAGGCAGCTTGTAGTTACTGCGCTGTGGTCCCAACTTTACATAAAAGTAAAAGTTCCGCAACAATAAAAAGTACAAAAATACGTTCAACCCACATATTGAGAGGACAGCTACTTGTAAACAATAAAAAAGAATAAGTATGAGGGGAAAAAAATCAAAGTAAGTAAGAAAAAAAGTTAAAAGTACAGGAATGGGCAGGAGTAACTGAAACAGGCTGCACACTGGTTAATGCATGCACAATTATAACTATAATGTGCTGTGGGGGTTTTCACTCTTTGTTCATGAAATAATGAGGACAGTGGTTCTAAATCCATTTTCTACTTATGACTATTTCCTCAGTTTTACTTGCACTGAATGTTATTCACCAGTCTGAGGCCCACCTTTCAATTGTGTCCAAATTACATTGTAGGCTCTCAGCACAAGTGTTTCTGATGCTAATAAGAAAAAAAAAATAATAATAATAATAGATGGATAAATACTAAAACAAGATTTTTATGGTTTATTATTTCTTTCTTTCCTTCTTTCTTTTTAATCATGATGGATGCAGGTGAGCCTGAGAGCAAGGAGGTTTCTATTTAACTCCCTTCATGATAAGTGTGACTTTATTTACATTTACTAGATTTCTGTAGTATATATATATATATATATATATATATTTTTTTTTTTTTTTTTTTTTTTTTTAACCATGACACTCAGGTAAGTCAGGTGTGCTCTGTGCTTCAAGTTGAGCCTGCACTGCAGCAAATGGCATCAGGTCTAGTCTTTTTATGTCTGAGCTACAATCGATAAATATACAAGGAATAACTGTCCAAGCACCATTATTGTATTTCCCAGACACCCCAGCAGAGATGTACACATTGGCTGGAACTAAGCAACTCTGCCAACCAAAGGTAGAGTACTTAGGTGGAGTGCTTGAAGGCACTGCAAAAAAAAATCTCTCCAGAGCATGTAGAAGTGATTCACAAGGCCCCTATACCTCAGACCATTCACCAAATGCTATCCTCCTTGTGGTTTAGCTGTGTTTAGTAGATCTTGGATTTGTGACTTTGCATAACCACTTAGAGATAGAGTAAAGACAGCAGACCAAACAAAATCTAGTGCCAAACTGACATGGGTGGAAGACACAAAGGCAACATTTGATATGCTAAAGGCTGACTTGTTGTCTGCACTGGCATTAGCATGTCCAGACTATGAAAGGCCTATTCACTTGTACGTATCAGAAAGAAAAGGGTTTGCTTCAGCATTGCTAGCACAGGAATAGAAGGGCATGGGAAAAATATCTATAGCTTACTATAGTGCAGCACTTGATAGCAAGTTTCTTGATTGGAGAAGGGCATGCCACCATGCCATCAAGGATTGGCAGCAGTGGCATTTGCTTTTCATAAAGCATCATCAATCACAATGGGGCATCCAGTGACCCTATACACTTCCCATGCGTTACATGTACTGCTGAACAGCCAGCATTTTAAAATAACTAATGCTCAAAAGACAGCTTATGATGTCATCCTATCAGCTCCAGAACTGACAATTGAATGTGCCACACAATAAATCCTGCACATAGGTTGGTGCCACCAGAAGGAAGGAGCCCCACACGAATGCACTTTAAAAGCAGAAGCACTACCTAATGCTCAATATGTCTACTTTGTGGATGGATCATTCTATCATACCACTGAGGGAAACAAAGCTGGCTATGCGGTAATCAAGTTTGATGATGACTCCACAATGTTTAGAAAAGTAATGACGGTGGCAGTGCCACAATCGTGTTTTGCTCAACTGGCAGATATAAAACCACTGACAGCTGCATGCAAATTAGGCATGGGTGAAACATGCAAGGTATATACAGATTTGGCTTAAGCTTATGGAGTATGTCTTGTGTTTGGACCAATCTGGGTACAAAGAGGCTTCCAGAGAGCTGATGGATCAAGTATTGTACATGGGCCAGCAATGTGGCTCTGCACAACACGCAATGTTAGGACACATTTTACAGCACCCATTAGCCATATACCACAACCAAATGGGCCATTCAGGCATCTAGTAAATGATTTTGTGGATATGGCAGAAAGAAAAGAGGGAAAAAGGTACATTCTAGTAGTGGTAGACCAGATTAGCCTATGGATAGAGACACAGGCCACAGCCAAGAATGACGCTAAGACAGTAGCAACATTTCTGTGCAATGAAGTGATCCCAGTTGAGTTCAGACAACGGTAGCAACTTTGCGAATGAGGTAATAATAAGTTTACAGAGGCCTTATATGTCAAACACCATTAGGGTTGTGTGCACCACCCACAATCCCAATGGATGGTCAAGAGGGCAAACAGAGTATTAAAGGAAATATAGGCAAAAATTGCATGACCACCAGACTGGGATACAGACATTGCCACTAGGCAAATGGTTATAAGAACTTATAGTGATGCGTTAAATCTTATAAAAGAATATACTTATGTGGAACTTAGAATAATCAAGGTCATAAAAACTCATATGGAACTTAGAGTTTTCTTAGAAAACTTAGAGTTAGGGATATATGAATAATCCTAGGCCTTGTAGTGATGAGGGGTCCATGATGGAGTGTTATGCAACATGTGCAAATATGCCCCTTTTCTTGACATTTTTTAGGAACGATAGATGAAAAAATGCCTGTGCCTGCGGATCTCCTCTGTGCTGTCCCACACCTATCAACCATGCCCACACAGCAGGATATATGCAGAATTTGCCATGACACAGGAACCAAGGACGGCCCTCTGATCATGCCGTGTTGCTGCAAGGGGAGCTTGTGCTTTGTGCATCGGGTCTGTGTCCACTAGTGGATTAGGAGCTCAGACACGTGTAGTCTGCAGAGCTGAGTTTATCATGAAGGATAGATTGAAGCCATTGCACAAGTGGGAAAGACTACCCATGATGACCAGTAAAAGAAGGACTATTATATGCTTGATTGTGGTCAGTATTATTGCTTACGCTGTTGCTGCTGGAACACTGTATGTCATGATTAGAAGTGTAATGATAAAATTAGGAACTACCCTCCAGTTTTTGCTTACAATTGCAGTGAGCATTGGAATTAGGGGAGGACTGATTCTGATGTATATACACTACAAAATTTTCACCAAATTATGGAAAAGACTGAAGGCGTGTAACAGGAAAATACACATGCAAGATTGGTTAGAGACCTCTGGGCATGGCAATGAAGGCAGAAAACGGAAACACGGCATTAACAAGGCACCATTAGCCACGAATTCGTTGCAAGATGAGGGAGAGGGGAGTCATTGTACGAGGTTATGAGATGTTAGGGATTGGTCAATGCATTAGTATAGTAAAATGCCAAGCTATATTCTCTGAAAGGCCATAGTGGTAATAGTATGAAATGATGTTTTCTTTGAGGAAGAACAGCACTGAACATCTCCCCGACTCTAACTTGGCAGCATCTTAAAGATGATCACCAGTGAAGAACGTATACCTGTCATAATAGTGCTCTGCATCCTGTATAGTAATCCCTGTACAGGAGCCTGTGAGCGAGTGGAATATGTGACCCATGGAGAATGCTGGCCTATGTGCCCATCAGGAAACCGAGTATTCAGACATTGTACCGAACTCATCAGCACGACCTGTAAACAGTTAAGCGGAATTAACTGTACCGTGTGCGCCACACGGCAAGGACTGACAGTAAAAAAGGCGTTCACAAGGACTTCAGATACAGTTTGTGAACCACTTGAAGAATTTTACTGTGCTAACCAAGGTAAAGGCTGCAGTAATGCTGTAAAATACACAAGATGTGGCCTGGGACAATATCTAAAGCAAACAGAGACTGGTGCAGAGATGTTGAATGTGCGAATTGTCCAAAGGGAACGTACTCAAATGGCACGTTTAGCGAATGTTAACCACATGTGGACTGTGTGGCGTGGGGTCTCTTTGAAATAGCTCCCAGAACAAACTTTATTGACACTATCTGTAAAGAAATTGCACGGACACTCTGATGGGTGGAGTAATGGTGGCTGCAGGAGTAATGGTCGTCATCACAATAGTCATATGTAAAGAAAAACATAAGGGACGTGCTCCAGAGGATGCCCATCAGGCGACAGACTAAGATGAGGAAAACTGACTTTTGGGCAATCAGATACAATACTGGGACATGTGTGTTACATCCCTGTTTGTATTTTTGTTTGCTACTATGTTTTTCTTATCTGCAGGTACAGCTCACTGCACTGAATCCGGATTTTTCCTGTCATAGAGGAAAAAGCTTGAACCCTGCCTCCTGGTTGGTGATTGGTGGAGAGCACTTCCGGCAGTGTTTTTAAACAGAGGCCAAATCACAGCTCGGGGGACATATTGTCTCCCTTGTCTCGGTGGACATATTGTCTCCCTATATATAGACTGGGTCAACAATGTGCGTGTCCATGCACGCAGCTCACGTGACATCTCCAGATAGGGACAGTGGCACCGTCTATGTAAAAGAAAATGCCTCATCAGTTAGAATACTATGCATAATAAATGAAAGTTAAGGGTGATGTTAAAAGACTGTGATGAGAGATAGACTCAAGAGTCTCAAAGGGTGGTGATGTTGGGAGAAAACTTATATCTTACTTAATTTACAATTAAGACTTATACTTAGCTTTAAGTTAGAAATATTTTGACTAAAAATTATGTTTATTCATAAAATTGTTTAGAAAAAAGTACAAGTAACTAGCTCTGGTGAAATATAAAGCTTAAAACAATATATTTAACCTTTATAATAACCATGCAGAATAATTGACATTAGTGTGCTAAAGGAAAAACCACACTGAAACTGGGAAAAGGATAGAAGAAAAATTATTAAAGATTACAGATCAGTCAGCTGGTCCAGAGGAATTACTGGAACAGCGGGATTAGTGGAAGAAGAGGAAAGCTCAGGTTCCACAGTGGACAGCAGGAGGCTGGGAAGTGTGAGAGCTAGACCTGGACTGAAACCCAGGAGACCTTGGTTGGAACCAGGTGGCAGAAAGGAATTCCAGGAAATCCAGGAGGTCAGGATTAGCACGAGCCAAGTGATAGTGGTAATGGCAATGATGATCAGATCTCCCCCTCCGAAAAATGGCACGACACGCTGACTGAGCTGAAAACAAAATAAAAAAATTAAATGAATAAGGTGCATGTCATGTGACTATATAATCCAAAAACATAATCTTGAACACAGCTTAACAGTTTACAAACGAGAATATTGAAACGCTTGAAGGCTCAAGGCCCGTGATATGCATCTATAAGTACATTGACAGTGTGGACATTGGTACACTAATGGTTAAAAGGAAACAAATAACAAGGCTTAGAAAACATATACACAAATGGAATTAAGAAAACTTACTAGCATTATGCCCACATTTAAAAAAATAATATGCATATATTTTAAGGGATACAGTGAAATTAAAATAACATAAAGGAGAAGATCAAGGTACTTACACATGTTGAATGGTTGAAAAAGGTGGCGTTCAGAACAATCTGTCTGAACAGCTCAGAACAAAATCAACTAAAGGAAGCATGGAAGTTGGCTTTTTTAAGTAAGCACCAATAAAAAAAAAAACTTTCAAATTAGCCTGAAAATAAGGGAAATTGAATGAAGAAAATTGACGTCACCACAGGGAGGATGACATCATATTAGGGGCGGTATCGGAACAAATGAGGAAGGAGTAAAATAGCTTAAACCATGAAAATAATGGGAAATGAGTCAGCAAATGTAAATTAAGTGAAGGAGGCACCATAGGAGTGCTAAGTTTATTTAAGAAAGGGGAATTCAGAGGGAAATTTCAGACCAGCCCGCAACCCTAATTAGGAATAAGCAGTTCAGAAAATGAATGAATGAATGAATGAATTTCAGACCAGCTGGTACTCTTTAGATATGCATGCTTTTGATTGCATGGCTAAATAAAGAACCTTGTCTCTCCTCATCTGCTTGTGAGACTTTTTTATTTCTACCTAAGTTTTCAGTGTTTATTGAGTCATTGGGTAAAACACAAAGAAGACTGAAAGGAGCGAGGGGACGTAGAGTTTCCATCCATGATATGTCGTCTCAGGGATAATCCCCTGGGAAATTCCTGACAGTGTGTATGTTGGTTAATATTAAATTTGTCATGGTATAAAAGTTTCTATTATATTGATTCATTGAGACAAAGCAGTTTAATGCCTCGTCAGCTTGGTAAGGTAGGTACATTTCTGAAGCCATCTGGTGTGAAACATTATGAAACATTTTGACATTGTCATTGGGAACAAAGTATAAAGCAGTAAAACAGGATAACCACAACAAAGCACACAGAAAGTTTATTTTTTTATTAATTATGTTTAAACTCATGAGAGTAAATAGTTTTGTGCCTCAATTAAATGATTATAAACAAAGTCTACAATTAATGATGTTTCAGATTCAGATGATGAAAGAACCTGAAATTAATATTTTCTGTATCAGTACAATCCTAAACTCAGTTAAATTGAAAGATATTAAATCTCCTGTTCCTGTAACATTTATACATAAAACCTTGTTTAGTAAAAATAATTGTGAGTGGGGTGAATATAGAGGAACATGTAGAGTGTTATTATTGAGTGAGCAGTGTGATGTTAGTGAAACATATGATTGCATGGACAGAGGGAAATATCCTGCACATTATTCACTTCTTCTTACATCACCATAGTCTACGAACTTCATCAGGTATAGAATGATTAGTTCACCATCATGATAAGGAAAGCCATAAAAATATTTAAATATTATTCACACACACTTATGACTTGGATTTATATTTACACAAAATATTTTGGGTGAGTTAGAATGTCATTATATTTGAGCTTCATTAGCATTTTATCTACAAAGCTAAACACAAACTCTCAAACACATCTCATCGGATCAACTACATTTGAAGTAAATAGACATTGTTATATAGTGATAAATACAAATATTACATTAGAAATTAACTGAAACTTATTTTTCCCATCACCATCCCTTTAATAGTGAACTACGTCGCATTATATTTCCCAGAGTGAACTCATTACTCACTGAAAAAAATGACTAGAGCACTACAGAACCACACCATCTGAGATTCAGATAAAGACTTAGAGTTCATCATTTTCTGAAGTTTTGTTTTTTGTCTTCTTATGAAACACCTTTCCGTCTGCTTGCACTCTCCATTTCACTGTGATGTTCTCTGCCAGCCCATGCTCCTTCAGTTTCTGTTCGATCTGAAGAAAAGAATAAAACTTTTATTAGTGAATAATACAGAATAGTGAGATTAATCTCCTATAAAAAAATAATAAATTATAAATAAATAAATAAATAAATAAATAGCTCCAGAAACTGAAGCCAACAGTCAGTTGGTAATTACAGGACAGTGTGTAAGTGCCAGAGCTTAATGAATCGATGAGGAGGAAAAGGTACATTAGAAGAGACTCACCTTCTCCATGGTAGTGTCCATTACTGCAGGGTCATTCACATCCTTATTGGACTTCACCTTCATCCTTATGATCTGTTGTTTTCCCGTGATTTCTGAATGTAGAAATATAAAGACACACAAACAAGAAAATAAATTAATTGCCATATGTTTTCTTTAAATGCATAATAGAATAAACCTTTAACTCACCTGAGTAACAGAAGAAAGGCATAATGTTTGAGCACTGTGCATCACCGGCCTGGCTGTTATTTACATAACCACAGTTTTCATTTCCCTTAGCATTGTCAGGCTGTCCAGATATCCAGTTGATGGTGGAGAAATTGGTTTTGTCTATCCACTTCCAGGTCTCTCTCGACAGACCAAACCAAGTCCAGCCGAAGGTCAGTCCCCCTATAACTGAGTTTTCTGTTGTATCCCTAGCACTGGCCAAATCTGTATAATGGTTTCTGCAGTAGGCCTGAGCATCATACCATGACATACCAAAAGAGATGAAAATATACCTCTGATTGCCAGTTTTAGTGTCTGTGAGAATAATAAAAACAAAATTAACACAGTGTTGCTTGAAAGCT
>JAOUQZ010045008.1:0-10854 GCA_028564935.1 Neosilurus hyrtlii | reverse complement strand
CTCTCTCTCTCTCTCACACACACACACACACACACACACACACACACACACACACACACACACTCTCTCTCTCTCTCTCTCGCTCACTCTCTTCCTATCCATCTCTCTCCCTCCCTTCCTCTATCTCGCTCTCTCTCCCTCCCTCTCTCTCTTTTTCTCTCTCCTCCTTCTGGCTCACTCTTTCTAATTCTCTCTGGCTCTTGGTCCCCCCCACCCCGTCCGTCCGTCCGTATGTCTGTCTGTCTGTCTGTCTGTCTGTCTGTCTATCTCTATGTCTTTCCTTCTCTATTTCTCTTTGTGACTCGCGTTGCCTCTCCCTCTCTTTCTCTCTCTCTTTCTCTCTCTCTCTCTTCCTCTCTGTCTCGTTTTTATATGATATACCCTCCACTTGGTGACTGTAGGTGCTGACAATCAATCAATCCCCGTGCTGTGAGTGCGCTTCTTAGACAGTGAGAGAAAGATCATTTTCAGAGCATAACATGACAGCATCTGGCTTCAGCTTTTCTTGTGACAAAAATACGCAAAGTCATGGCCATGGACAAACAACGCGAGAGTGAAGTCTGACCTCTTTACACAAGATAATCAGTGGCGTAGAAGAATAAACAATTGCTTATGTAAATTCCTCCCAAGTGGACAAGCACCTCTCTCGGATACGTAACGTATAAAAAGCTATATAGTACAGTGTGACTGTGCTCCATGAATGAAAATCAATTTGCCGATCGACTCCAGAAGTTATTGATAATAAGTCCTGAGAAAAATCCGCACTGAAATGACTTGAACAGAGCTGCAGTAGCTGCTGAAAGCATTTTTGTGGCAACATGATTTATACTCTACTTTAGTTTTTGTAACTATTTGACTTTGCACAAATGAAAAACTTGGAATCACTTTATTTCCGTTTTGGTTAAAGAGGAGTTTTGATTGATTGATTGACTGATTGCTTGATTTTTTTTTCAATAGGATGAAGGACGCAAGTACCATCGCTTCTATGATCACAGTGCTGATGGCCTGGGAGGATTGAAGATGGAGAGGTCAGAGTTCATGAAAGCTTCTGTTTAAACTTGAAAAGCACCCCACACAAAGCATGTACATTCTTTCATTCATTCATTTGCCGAACCGCTTTAACCTAGTAGGGTCGTGGGGAGGCTGGGAGCGCTCTCAGCTGACACTGAGTGGCCGTCACATGGTACACCATCAACCATCAACAGCTCACAGTCCATCGCAGGGCAACACACACTCATTTACCCTCACATCTCGGGGCAACTTGGAACAGCCAGTCAGCTTAATGTGCATGTTGTGGGACTGTAGGAGGAAACCAGAGTTCTCTGATGGAACCCACGCAAACACAAGCACGCAAATTCCACACAGAAACGCCCTTTCCAAGCCCAGGATTCAAACCCAGGACCTTTTTGCTGTAAGGCGGACATGCTAACCACTACGCCGCCATGTACACACACACATACATATACATGTGCCGTGAAATTCACCTTCGGAACTCATACTTTGACTTTGAAGTACACTGCTCCTGTATCACCCTCCACTTCACATCCTTCCCTTGTCCTTTCCTTGTTGTTATAGAAACCACCATCACCAGACTGAAGGCGACGATAACGCTGCACATCTACAGGAGCAACAGCTGCTGATGGAGAAGGCCGTATTGTAAGTGTTTTACTCGCGTTTGCCTGAAGGTGGCAGTGGAAGGAACGTCCAGCTGCCACATGTAACATGTTATTGCTGTGCTGAGAATAATCCACCACCCAAATAGTAGGACGCCTAGACTTCAGTGTAGGGGCTTACAGTTGGCATATAGTATCAGAGGACTTTTTCAATAACTATGAATGAACACATAGAGAATATGTTGGAAACAAAGTGCCCTGAAAACATATGTAAGTGTATGATAAAAGGGTACATGGGGAAAAAAATATAGCTAACAGAGAATCAGGTGGCTCTGCTATACTGTAAAGGGTGTTTTATCAGCATGGTTATATGAATTCTGGGGTCCAGGCGAAGTTTTTGGCTCCGTTTGGTGTTAAAGACTTTCCTGCACATCAGCTACAAGTCAATAAAATACCTCGGTTCTCATTATCTTTCTCTTAATGTGAAGGTTAACCAAGGTCCTCCTGATTGGATAAGTAAATGAAAGAGCAGATGTGCAGGTGTTCCTATTAGAGTGGACGATGAGGGTAGTGCTGAGCTTGGAACCCTGGTGTTGTGAGGACTAGTTAGATTCGGGTTCACTGCCAGGTGACTGACTTTAGAACTCCAGTCTGGAGTGAACATGAAATCAAGCGCTTCGTGCTACCCTAGAAGTAAAACGCATCACAAGCTAAACAGAGTCCGTAACCCACGTGTGTGCGACAGAGTGAGGATAAAATAAACATGGCCATTCGGAACCGGTGCACAGTCGCCCGTAATTGAGTTTAGTCGAAGGTTGTCCGTGAGCTGCAGTCGATACGAATTCATTTTCTGAAGGTTTTATGTGGTCTGGGAACGTTGGGTTTGCTAACAGAGGTTTGCTACTAGAGGTTACCTAACCTGGGATTGATTATTTATTTATTTGTATATTTATTTATTAATTGCTGCCCATGGAGAGGCAAATCAGCAATACATAACAGCCATTCAGCATCAGCTGAGGCATGGAGACGGAACAACCATCAAAGTCCTGTTCCATGCCTATGGGGCTCCGCTAATAATTAATTATAAAATTATAATCCCCTATAAAAACATAGATTTCATTAGAACATCTGGTGCACTATAATCCTGCAAGGAAACGGGTTTTTAGATTATTTTAGAGTGATTAAGAATATGTGTGGGTGAGCTGAGGTCTTCCAGCTCCTATAAACCTAACCCCCCCCCCCCCCCCCCACCCCCATATACCCTGGTTGTTTTTGCTGTTTCTCACATGCACATAGATTTGATTTAGATTGGATCATGTGGATCATGAAGTGATGTTTAAATGCATTTACTTTTGTGTTATTCAGTAGTTCATTCGGAATGTATTTATTCAAAATTTAATTGCTTTTTTTAAATTTAATGAATTTATTGAGTTCATGTGTAAATTCTTTCCTGCAGATTAAAGTAAATCTTGTTTGTTTGTTTTTTTATTAATTTTAATTCATTAACTGTATTTATTTTTTTTATTTTTCAGAATTCAGAGGGCCTGGCGTACTTTGTTGGAGCGCAAACAAAGCTGGCAGGAGGAACCAAAAAACCGCATGAATAATTTCGAGACCGTGTCACAGGAAGACGCCCTTCCAACTAACCTCCCTACTGGAGAGCTGGGTCAAAACCTCACACTGGTAGGAGAGAGAGAGAGAGAGCGTGAGAGAGAGAGCGAGTGAGAGAGAGAGAGAGAGAGATGAGAAATTCATCTTGCAGTAACTTGGGCCAGGGTTTGATAATGTTGAGTGTTCATTGGAATGAATCCCAGATCTGTAATTAGCACCTAATTAGATTAATTTGCTAAGCAGGTTAATTGATTATTGAAGTAGTCTGAGGAGAGCAGCACCCTTGTTCCATTTGCCCTTGCAGCTCACTGTGATTTAAACCCTACAAGCCATCCCAAAAAAAAATAGAAAAAGAAAAAGAAAAAGCGCATACCAAAAATAGCAGCGGTGAGAAATGTAGATCTATCCACTGAGGGATAAAAAGTAGAAATGAAATCGTATTGTTTTATTGTTTCATCTCTTTGGATAGCACACTGAGGAGAAGGATGTGACAAATGGACAGATTTCTACTGTAGACAGAAAGGATTCTCCTGTAAAAGACTTCCTCAAGCTAAATAATGGAAGATGGATTAATTGATACCTAAATGAGAAATGAGTGAAACGATTCAAAGATGCAGGATATGACGGATGCTCTTTGGCATCTCATCATTGCATCTTTTTTTTTTTTTTATTTATTTCACCCACAATTAGCCTTCTCTCTGCTAGAATGGATCGCCGCATGGTGAGCGGCATTAGTCTCATTTCCGTCGAGGTGTACGTAGCATCCTGCTTTTATTCCTCGCATTACCTCCATCCAGCTCCTCCCAGGGGCATGGCTGCTATCTGAAAGCTGCAGATCAATGAGAGTAAGATGGAGAGGGGTTCACGGAGTACGTGCATATTATCCATGTTCAGTACTGCAGTCAAGCTGAATGAGCTTCAATGATGTTCCGTGCTAAGGAACTGCGGTCCCGCATAGGATATATGAGTGGAGTGTTACCCCATATGCTCAGGCTCGGAGGATGATCGGATCATCACATGCATCATTTACTGCATACTGGGGCGCCAGCAGGGATTTTCACACCAGGCCCTGTGGAAAGAAACACATCACATTGGGCTTCACCACCACAGGCCATGCCATCCTCGGAAATATATCATATTCATGCAGCATTTTCCATATAGCGGGATTCTGATACCAGCGACATATGATTTAGTATGGATACCCTGCTAAAAGTTTGCCACTGTTGATTAGATGTCGTCTAAATGAGGAGCAGAGTGAATGACAGCAGGAAAAGTATAAGAGGGACTAAGAATTTAGTATATTATAATAATAATAAAAAAAATTTTAGGGCTCCCTATATGGCTCCTAGAATCATCCTCACTCCCTTGAATCCCATACCACCACCCCCATCACCACCCCATATGGCACCCCACCGACTGCATATTAAAGGAAACTGTGTGCTACAGCCTATGCAGATAAACATCCTGAAGTTGACAGTTTGAACCTTGAGCATGAGTCCCATTTTTGGCCTTTGCTTTATTTACTGTTGGACTGCTGTGATCCAGTGAGCCGTCCCTTCTCCTGAATACATTATTTACACTTTATTTACAGCTTCTGGTCATTTCTGCAGGCGAGAATGTCATTCATTTTGCCTCTCGGATCATAGTGTGAAGCTTTTGACTTTCCTCTGACCTCAGCCCATAGGCTAGATTAGCCAAATAAACCAAAATCACTAATGCGTTGTTAATGGAATGTGTCTGCATAAATAGTTGGTTATTAAAGGAGCCCATTTACTTACCAGGTATATTAAATAAACATGAAATACAATGTTATCTCCGGAAATAAAAGGGAATTGGTCACAATGACTTTCTGAAACCATTTGCTTACTCCTGTACTCAGGGGTCACTGATCCCTGCAGTGGGTGTGATGGTATTAGCAAACATTTTTTTTATTTCTCTTGAAATTGTATACCTTGTTATGTTTCTTAACACTCAATATCAGTCTTTTCCACTTTCTACAAATCAGCGTTGAACTGGTATCGTGTGCATGTGTAAGATCGTTCCCCTGACTACACAGTCCTGTTATTGTAAACAGACACAGAACCAAAACAAGATGTAGGTCGGGTGAATTGGAGACACTAAGCCTGTGAGCCGGAAACATTTGTATTCGCCAGGAAACCTTTGCATGAACTGATAATGAAAAATAAAACACATCGGCTGTTCATTAGTGAATGGGCACCTTTTAAAAATAAAGGCTGAGTAATTAAAGATTAATTAAAATGCTGCAAAATGCAGCATTTTTGATTAATTAGAAATTAAGCTCTGTAGTGCAGCATTAAGCTGAAAACCAGCCCCGCTTGCATGGTGAAAAGTTGCACAGCAGTATGGCGCTAATGGCTGGTCTGCTATAAAGTTGCTCTTAATTACTCTTCAAGACAGGCCTAGAAAATCACACTGAGTCAATAAGCTAATGGTTGGTTCCCTTTATTCAGGGCCTCCGAACAGTTCCTCTATTAAAGGTTCTATATCATTGGATTGTCTCCTCCATTAGGGCTTCCTGCTCATCGGACTGGTGATTGTAACCTCTTTTAGAGCCACTGCTCATGGGACTTGGGTGTTAGAAATCAAAACAGGGATGAGACTGTGTGTTGAAGAAGCTCATCTTGGGGTTCATGATGGCAGAAATGGACTATTTTCATATTACAGTTAATCTCATGAGTAAAAGAAAGGCTTTTCCACTAACTTCAGTAGATTAATAATATATGAATGAATCATCCTCCTGGAAATTGATTTTCATTCACATTTATTTGATGTGTAACGAGATACAAAACAGTATCACAAAGTGCATGCATTAGGAGCCAAAAAAAAAAAAAAAAATTTATAATAATTTACAAAATAAAAGTCCTTATATAATAATCATTTTATCTCTAAAAAAATGTCGAGTCGGATGAACCACTGGTCCTGTCGCGATAGCCAGTTAACCCCCCTGCCGTATGAATTTCATTAATTACCATCATTTTCCTGACCATGATGAATATGTGCTCATTTACATAATATTGTTTACATTCCTGGTTGTGCCGCAGCTCAGTTTTTATCTGCTTTTGGTAAAGTCTCTGGCCCACGCGAACCTGCTGGCATGAGGGATCTTATCCGGTTTCTGTAGCGTGAAGCGACTAGGAGTTCAACTCCTCCAGGATGGGACGCTAATCCATCGCAGGTTACCTAACAAGTATTTTTACTAGTACCCATTTATACTGCTGGGTGGACAGAGGCACTCTTGTGGTTGGACCCATGTCCAGGGTTCTTAGCACAGACAGTGTCTAACAGGGATTCGAACCCACAGCCTCTTGATCATCAGCCCAGCACCCTAACCACTTCAACACTTTTTTAGATAGAGTTGGTCTATATATTAATATATCTAAAACAACGTGAATGAAGGAAAAGTGATCAAAGCTCTGGCAGAGTATGATGATCATGATATTAATATCATATATTAAAATATTTTTGCTTTGCAAGACATTTTTTGAGGAGGAACAGTGGTGTAGTGGTTAACACGTCTGCCTCACAGCAAGGTTTTGGGTACAGGTCTCCGGCTCGGCGTGTTTTCCTCATGGTTGTGTGGGTTTCCTCCAGGTACTCCAGTTTCCTCCCACAGTCCAAAGATATGCACATTAGGCTAATTGACTGTTTCATATTGTCCCTTGGGGTGAGTGTGAATGATTGTGTGTGTTGGCACGGCTGTTCAACATATATGTGTGTGTGTGTGCGCGCGTGTGTGTGTGTGTAAATTTGTGAATGGGTGTGCAGTTCCACCTTGGCTGTAAATCTTCAGGCACTTGAGAGTTGACAGACTTGGGCTTGCTTCTTGTGTGTGTGTGTGTGTGTGTGTGTGTGTGTGTGTTCCACTACACGCACTTGGCCCATAAAGAAATGTGCCCAAATTAGCCATTGATTTTTTTTTTCTTTGAGATGGGAGATGTCGAGATTTATTGCAGATCTCCGCGCATATAGCTGAAGAGAGAAGGAGAGAGGAATAAAGTGATGGTAAATAGCAGACAGGCTTATAGACGACAACTGGTCATTTAGCCTTTTTCACTTTATTTGTCTTTAATGACATTGGATCCAAATGCTGGACTAAATGGGGTCTGGTTCTGGTTCCTCTTCAGCTACAGGTCAGACTGATGAGGCTTATATATGAATGAGTTTTACTCATAACATGCTCAGGGTCCCTTTTTAGTTATCTGGAACAGAGGAATGCATGATAGCGCCCCCTATGTCCCTTTTTTGGCATCAACAATTATTAATTGCCATGTCTCAACAACCATCATGTGATTTTCTCAATTACTGAGAAACATATATATATTATACTTATAACGTCAGTGAGGCAAGGATGCGCCTTACATCTCCTATGTTGCAAAAATCATACATCATGCAGTAATGTGGATTATAAATTTATGCGATCGATTCGCAGTTCAGAAGGAATTTCTCTGCTTGAAAACAAAGATCCCGAATCAATCCTGGATGCAGATACAGTCGTCAAGACAAGCCTGTCTCTGCTTTGTCTGATGCTAGTTGAGTAAATCCTTTTTAATGAGTTCCCCAGAGGAGTGGATTGATGCTCTTCTTCCTGTACTGTAATCATACACTTCCGCTCGCAGTTTTCCCAACTTGTACTGCTTTAACACTCATGTGATCCCTGATCAAGCAACTGCCATCACTTATAGCTACTGTACATGATTCAAGATTTCTTAAGTGGGTCACGTGAATATGAGAGATGAAATAAGTGAGAGATAAAAAAAAATTAGGGGGGAAAAAAAAGATTTTGTATTTGTATTCGATACATGATATCACTTTATAAAAACTCCTTTAAAAGTTCAGCTCACGATGATTTCGGAACATCCGTCAGAAATTAGCATGTGCGCTGGCAATTTGTTTGCTCCAAGGGAGGATTCCTCCACTGTGGGATTTTCCTAAAACAGATAAGAGGCAGGCAGTTAATTGGCCTTGAATTGGTCTTTCCTCAAAAAAAAAAAAAAAAAAAAAAAAAGAAAGAAAAGAAAAAGGCTTACACTTAACAGAGACTGTAAATGCCCTTTAGATCAATGACCAGTGTTCCTAATTAACAAAGCCTTTAGTGATGTCAGGTGCACTGGAAAGTTTAAACCATCGAGGTCTTGATTTGAACTGAGTTTTGCGATCACCACATTGTTGGAGGGCAGAGAATGGGGTTTGTGATTGCCTGGTTGCCATCAGAAGTCAAATGATTAGTTCAATTAGTTAATTGCAACCGTGTGCAATTAATTTGTGCAGGTATCTTTGAATGAATACAAGACCAAAAATCTATTAAAAATGTGTGGGACAAATTTTTGAAAATGTGTCAGTTTGTGTGTATATATATATATGTGTGTGTGTGTGTGTGTGTGTGTATATGTGTATGTATGTGTATATGTGTATATGTACATGTGTATGTGTGTATATATATCTATCTATCTATCTATCTATCTATCTATCTATCTATCTATCTATATATATATATATATATATATATATATAGCGTTGTAATTTGATAAATGGTACCCGTGGTGGCCCAGTGGTAAGGTACTGGATTACTGCTCAGAAGGTCGGGGGTTCAAGCCCAGCTATCAGCGGGTTCTCACTGCAGTCCCCCCAGTGCAGCTAACCTGGTTATCAAAGGGTGGCCATGTCTCTCATTGTCTATGGTGAGAGGCATGTAAAAGAAGCATTACTGATTTTTGTCAAAAGCAGTCAGTGTGTTTCTGCCCTTCCATGGCCTGGCAAGCTGTCCAGGGTGTGACTCTGCCCTCACCCAGAGTTCATGCAACCTTAATTAAAATTTAAGCAGTTCAGAAAATAATCGATGAATATTTAGTAGCTAATACAAGGCATTATGGTGGAGCTCGCGCAGTAGAACAGTAAAATATCGCTTAAATGTTAGTATCGTACAGCACGGTGGCCTAGTGGTTAGCACGTCCACCTCACAGCAAGAAATTCATGAGTCCGAGTCCCGGGCTTGGTTTGCATGGTCCCACCATGCTTGTGTGGGTTTCCTTCAGTTTCCTCCCACAGTCCAAAGACATGCACATTAGGCTACTTGGCTGTGAGTGTCAGTGTCTGGTTGTGTCAGTGCTGGAACTGTGATGGACTGGTGAGCTGTTCAGACCGTACCCCACGCTTAGCCAGAGTCAGCTGTTTAGAGTCAGCATTAAGCGGAATTAAATTAATGAATGGCTGTCCCGTGTATATCCTGTTTCCATGCATCGTTTATAGTACTGACCCATCGACTGTAGGCATGGAATATGGCTTGGGTGGTTATCCCGTGTCTGTCCTGTGTCTGCACGTCACTGCATGGAACTAACCCAGTGACTTCATTTTGGATGGTGGCCCCGTCTCCAGACGGAAGGTCAGGCCTGTGTTCCTTTTCTGGTGAAAAAAAAAAAATTTTTTTTAAAATAAATAAATCAATAAATTAAGGATTTTACCTAAAACACAGTATATATTAGATGTTACAAAGCATAAAAAAAATTACTTTAGCGGCATGTTTCTGGTTTGCGACCGCACAGTCAAGACGCACACTCAAAGCATGAGAGCCTGTGGTGGTACCCGTACTGACGGATGTATGGTTGATGTATACCCATGAAAAATAAGGTCATATGGTCATGCTTTTCCATATATTTTCTGAAGAAGGGAGCTTTTTTTGCATGCTTTTTGCAGGGCTTACATCGTTAACGGCTTTACGGCACAGACCTACACCTTCAGAGGTGAAAGAAGAAGTGCTGAAGGTTGATAGTGTCAGTCGAAGATTTTTCAGCTCGTATCTGATATGAGTGCTCTCCAGTGGGTTCCAGATGAAATTAGATGCTCATTAGAGATGTTAATGATGAGTCGCTGGAAATGTCAAAAAAAAAAAACGAGGAAGGTTTGGTTGTTTAAACAATACTGTGTGCATCAGTGCATTTTAAACACCACAGCAATAAAAGAAGGTGTTTTCTTGGAGCAACTCACTCACTTGCCGAACTGCTTAATCCTTCTACCAGCTCAGCCGACACTGTTTGAAGGCGTGGTACACCCTGAACAGCTCGCCAGGCCATTGCACTGCCAACACACACGCAACCATTCACACTCACACCTAGGGGCAATTAGGAACAGACAAATAGCCTAATGTGCATGTCTTTGGACTGTGGGAGGAAACTGGAGAACCTGGAGGAAACCCACACAAGCAAGGGGAAGAACATGCAAGCTTTACACACAATCACCCAAGCCCAGGACTCGAACCCAGACCTTCTTGCTATGAGTGTTAACCACTGCGCCAGCGTGCCGCCCCCACCCTTTTTCAGTAAGACCTTTCTTGACCCAGTTTAAACCCAGTCCAAAATTACATAATAATTATTATGCTGATAATATTCCTATTAGGTGGCGCAGTGGTTAGCACTTCCGCCTCACAGCAAGAAGGTCCTGGGTTCGATTCCCAGCTCGGGCGTTTCTGTGTGGAGCATGTTCTCCCTGTGCTTGCGTGGGTTTTCATCTGGGTGCACCGGTTTCCTCCCACAGTCCACAAACATGCACAGTAGGCTAATTGGCTGTTCCAAATCACCCCTAGGTGTGAGTGTGGGTGTGAATGGTTGTGTGACTG
>JAOUQZ010045007.1:0-10854 GCA_028564935.1 Neosilurus hyrtlii | reverse complement strand
TAAATCCTTTCAAAGTTTTAGTTATTGTTCTTTCTTCTTGTTACTTTTATAGTTTATCCTTTACATTTTGGACAGTCATACTAAGCATTTCACTACATATTGTGCTGTGTATAATTTGTATGTGACGAATAAAAATTTGAATTTGAGATTTGTATTAGCATTATGTCGGCAGAATTTTGCCGACTTTATTCCTTACGACTCAGTCCCTTTCAGTTTCTTTTAAATCAAGTCCACAGCAAGAAGAAAAACCCTAAGCAAACACACACACACACACACACACACACACACGCACACACTGAGTCAATGTTGGTTTTAACGAACTTCAGGTCATGCCAAATAACTCAAGTCTCAATTCATAAACCTTTATAACTGGTAGAAATAGATTATCCACAGCACATAAGTCAGGCCATCTTCTTTCTACTTTTCTAATTTATATGTATTGCACCTCACTGCAAACATATCACACTGCAATCTTAGACTGTAGTCTTTAAACTGCAAAGCCCACAATTGACAAACTTTAAACAAAAGCATACAGGCTGCTAAAATCCAAACAGTGGTACAATCATCATAATAAAAACATTCCTAAAGACTTATTTTTTACCATCAACACTATTCACATTAAAATCATCATGTGTCAAACTATTATGGATCAGGTATAGGTGGCTTATAGTATTAATGTACTGTACATTATAATACACACATATATATTTACATTATAATATTTTCTCACGTTTTCTGCTTCTCATGTTACCTGCAATTTAATTTTACTGAAAGCTGTAGTGTTTCTCTCTCTTTAGTGAAATGAAAGAGCACAAATAAACCCAGAGAAAATTAAATTAGCAATCACAGACATGCGAGCAATAAATCAGGAGAATGCATTCTGTCTAAAGATAAATCAGCATGGTATTTCAAAGAGTAAAGAGAGCCTGTAGGTCTTGTAAAGTTTACTAAGCATTTAGACTAGAAATACAACCACAAACACAAAACTATGCACACTATCCACCTTAGACAGTGGATATAAAACTATAAAACTATCCACCCTAGACTGTGGTATAATCATTGGTATCAGAGTCATCTTCACACACTAAACCATTCCATATTGTTTGAAGTTCATTCATGCTATGCAAAAGTCAAATAAAAAAAAAATAATTAATTAAAATTAAGTTTTTGTTTATTAGCCATACACTTACCTTAATATAAATACATTTAACTGGTTATTTTTTATATTTAAATAAAACTTAAAGATTTTTGATTGCTCAGGGGTAAGGGATGGGGATATTTATCTATCTATCTATTTATTTATTTATTTATTTGGGGTGTTAGTTAATACAGTTCCCTTCATGTGCTTGCCTACATAGGCAAACATGTATAGAGCACAAGTTGACATATTTCCACTGGCAGTAGACGATGAAGCCTTCAGTAGATTAAATTAAAAATAACATGACACATACCTGCCAGTCCATTTCCCTTAATGCTCATTCCCTGAAGTGACAGATCTTAATATTTTAAGATTAAAGAAAAAAGAGTTCAGATACATATATACATACATACATATGAGATACATACATGGGAGAGAGAGAGAGAGAGAGAGAGAGAGAGAGAGAGAGAGAGAGAAAGAAAGCAAGAGAGATAGATAGATATAAGTATACGCATAACAATCACTAATGGGGCCTCTATCTCACCTATTTTTAGCGTCTGATGTTCAGTGAGCTGTGAAATTAATTTAAAAATGGTAATTGATGAGGAAATTGAAGCTATGAAGAAGTGAGCCCTGGACCCACTGTCACTGAATCTGGCTTCAGGTAAGTTGTTAGAACACTATGACTGACCTTCAAGCAATTAAAGAGAGGGAAGGCTCTTGATATGGAAAGAGACTTAAAAATAATGGGAGTGCCTCAGGATTTCATTATGAGAAGGAATGGTGGTGTAAATTCAGTGACCAAAATTGGGCCATTGTGCTGGATGTGGATCATGTTTATCATTTAAACTAGAGCGGATATAAAGTACATTAATTCATGTCACTATTCTTAAGATAGCTAAAGGCAGAGCACTTAACACAAGACAAAATACCACTTTCAAATAAGTATACATTATCATTTCTCTAGGGGCTACATTACTAGTAAGTGGCATGATTATTTGAAATCAGGGCTTTATTATTAGTTTAGTAGTAGTATATAGTAGTATAGTAGTAGAGTTTAACAAAGCTTAACAGAGTATAACAGACTTGATGTGCCATCGTAGGGGATCTTAAATAAGTTGAAAACACGATTCCTTCAAGTTTCATCTTTTGGATGCACCCTGCCTCCTTTTTATACTCTAATCATGGGGTTTCACACTTTTTTGAATCATGGATATTGTGGCCCCAGCGTAAACCCAGGTTAAGTGGTAAAAGGTACAAAGCTTTTAAAGAAAGTACAATCAAGAAAAGAAAAGGATGCATGACTGTGTTGTTGGCTAAGTATTAGAGGTCAAAAATGCCAATTTTTGTGCTATGTGCTATGTGGCACAGTGCTATGTGGCACTGTGAATGTGACTGTTATCTGTCACTGTGTGCTGGAAAAGATAATGCTGTTTTACTGATCTTCAAAACACTTGTAGAAACAGCAGAGAGAATTGAGCAATCTACAGGGCTTTTACAGGTGAATAAGCAGGAAAGGAGATGAGAAAAAGTATCAGTATGGAGGACTGAGGTTTAAGGTGTGGGCATAGAGGGTGCTGTGTAATAACAGAGCAGAGGTCTTATGAGAACTGCAACAATCGGCTGCAGGTGTCAACAGAGCCTTTGTTACCATTGAGATGAGACAAATGTGTTCCTTGTTTAATACTCGACTGTAATACAAATAGCAGCATTAGGACACAGAGTAAAAAGCCATAGAGGAAATAATAAGATGAGAACTGTCATATTTAAACCAAATGAGTGCAATGAACAGTGTAGTGAGTGTAGACACCGACTTGGGAGTAGACTCAGTTTATTTATTTTTCCCAATTAATTTATTTATTTGTTATTATTATGTGAAGTCATTGCCATACAATAAATTTTCATATTAGACATGAAAAAATTAGGCTTTTGGGGGCTTTAATAGTGCTCCCACTGCATATAGGATTAAACAATTAATTTCATGTAAAAAAAATCCCTTTCTATTAGTACAGTGGTGTCCCCTCTCATTTATGGAATAGGAATAAAATTACTAGGCGACATCAATCAGTGTAGAGAAATGAATTATTTTATCTGTGCATGTCTATTATAAGCTTAGTCAGGTCACTTTGGGGTTTCTGTGTCTAGAGTATCGTGACTATGCTTAACTGCTGTGAAGAGGGTGATGGGGAAATCGGTATGATGGGAGTGCCCTCCTGGGCAAAAAATTCATTCATATCTCTTCAAAATAGCATTGTTACGAGATAAATTGTATAGCACAAATAAATATTAACTATTTAAAAAATTCATACAATTGCTGTAAAGAAAAAAAATATGAAAATATGAAATAAAAAATCGTAAAATTAAAAATGCAAATCCTTAAAGCAATTAAAGCCATCATTGTCAATGTGGTATGTGACATCATATCAATAAAATTAATCCAAAACATTACCCAAAATTAGGTTTGAGTTGAGTTTGCAAAGGTCAAGTTGATTTATTAAGTATCTAGAATATACAGTAGGGTGCAGTGAAGATTATACACCACTACTTTTGTCTAAAAGGGCTCCTAATAAAAAAAGTGAAATTGGTGAAAATGTATTGAACAATGCTACTGTAGGCAATAAGAAACAAATAATAATAATAATAATAATAACTCCGACAAGTATATTGAGGTAAAAGTATGGCTAATGAACAAAAACACTGAAAATGTAATTTTTTTTAAAAAATCGAAAGGTGTCGCAAATTAAATTTTTTTTTACTTTTGCAAAGCATAAGTCAACTTCAAACTATATGGAATGGTTTAACGATTGAAGAAATTAAAAAAATATATGAACACTGTGCCTGAGAGGTTAAATGCTGTAATCAAAATAAAGGGTGGCCACACTAAATATTGTGTTATGGATTGAAAACGAAATGTTAAAGTATAAACCCAAAAACCACACCTGGAAGCAAAAAAGGCAGTTAGGTGTATTTATTGAGTGGGAAGAGGTGGAGGAGATATACAGTAAAAAATACAGTGGAGGTCCAAGGGGTGAGGAGAAAATCCATGGAGGGGGTGAGGCTGGACACTTGTGGTCTTGAGAAGGAGGCTGGTGAGTAATCCAGGAAGAGAGTGTGGCAGCATAGCAGAGATTTGGCGGTAGCACTGGGGCTCGTGAAGGTACTGGAATGAAACGAAGACAGCTGGAATTAGTCACTGATAGAATTAACAAAGCTACAGGATTTAAAAAAAAATCGCAACTTCACAAAAGAACAGGCCAAGATACCACATCTGCAGCGACAATAATCTGGCACAGGAGAAACCTCACAGCGACGCTTAAGTGCAGGTGGTGATTGCAGTAAATCAGGTGCAGGTGTGATGGTGCAGGTGGAGCCAGTGCAGGAGGGAGACACCAAATCCCTGGAGAAAAGAGAGACTCCACGCAAGAAAACAATTGGCCTGACATTCAAAATTTTGCATATGATGAATACTGGGTGGCCGTAGATGACCCGGGGGGTGGAGGGGGTAGGCCAGAGGGCTGAGGTCAATGGAAGACACAGGCTTGAGAAGAGACACGTGAAAAGTGAGATGGATGTTGAGGGAGTCAGGGAGCTTTAATTTCACAGAGGTGGGGTTGATGATTTTAACAATGGGGAAAGGTCCAATGAAGCGTGGTGACTCCGTTTGGAGAGGGAGATCACAGGAGGAAAGCCACATCATCTGTCCTGGCTTATACTCAGAAGTGGGAGAACAGTGACGGTCAGCCAGCCACTTGTTCCTCTCAGCCAATAGAGTGAGAACTGCTTGGACGTTTCTCCAGACTTCTCGTGCCACCACTTGTTCTTGGTCTGGAAAAAAAGGGGGTTGGAAACCATAACACGCCATGAATGGGGCAGAGCTGGTGAGAGAGTTATGAGCATACTCAATCCATGAGAGGTGAGTACTCCAAGAAGCAGGGTGGTGGGCGGCAACACACTGGAGAGTCATCTTCAGGTCCTGGTTGGCCTGCTCTGTCTGGCCGTTGGTTTGAGGATGGTACTTTGAGGAGATGCTGGCTGCTGCACCCACCGTTTTGCAAAACTCTCTCCACACCTGAGACGAGAACTCGTGACCTCTGTCAGAAACAATATCACTGGGGACGCCATGTAACTTAAACACGTGGAGAACAAGGAGGTTAACAGTCTCAAGGGCAAAGGCAGTTTTGGGAGGTGCACATAAGGCATGGACTGGGAGAAACAATGAATGATAGAATGACTGTATTCATTTCTGTGGGTGCTAAGCCGGTGACAAAATCTATGGCAATGTGGAACCAGGGGCAGCTAGGAATGGGTAAGGGGTGCATCAGACCGGGGGGGGTTATGGGAGGCCCTGCCTCTGGTGCAGACAGAGCAGAATAAGTTGAACTCAATGGCGTCCTTAGACATGCTGGACCACCAGAAATGCCGTTTGAGGAAGAGGAGGATACGGTTTATTCCAGGATGGCAGGTCAGGTTGGAGGAGTCCCCCCACTGGAGCCCCTGGGAACAAGGTTGATCCTCTAGTGCCTTTAACACGATCTGCTCAATGTCCCATGAGGCTGCTCCGACAGTTTCTCTGAACAAGAGGGAGAAGAATGGAGGCGAGAAAGGGCATCAAGTTTAACGTTCTGGGATCTGGGGTGGTAGGAAAGGCTGAGGAAGAGTGACTAACAGGCCTGGCGGGGCATTTGGCAGAAAGGAGATAAGCCAGATTTCTATGGTCTGTCCAAGTGATGAAGGGAATCTCTGATCCCTCCAGCCAGTGCCTCCACTCTTGAATAGCCCACATGATTGCCAACAACTCTCTGTTTCTCATGTCATAATTCCTCTCTGATGGGGAGAGACGGCGAGAGAAGAAAGCATATGGGTGGAGTTTATTGGTTTCTGGGTTGCATTGGGAGAGGACAGCCCCAGCTCCAGTATCGGAAGCATCCACCTCCACAATGAACTGGAGGGTAGGATCTGGGTGTCTGAGGATGGGAGCACTGGCAAAGAGAGACTTCAGCTGCGTGAATACTGTGGTTGCTTCTGGTGACCACTGGAAAGGGAAACTGGTGGAGGTGAGACATGTGAGGGGACTGGCTACCTTGATGTAGTCCCTGATGAAGTGAAGATAAAAGTTAGCAAAGCCGAGGAAACGATGCAGTTCCTTTCAGGTGGTAGGGATGGGCCAATCTGTTACAGCCGGAATCTTGGAGGGGTCCAGTTGGAGTTTTCCCTTGGCGATTATGTAGCCTAGGAGGCATTGGAGAATGAGGAGGCATTGGAGAACCAGTTGGACATGTTGCTAATGTTCTTTGCAGGAGCGAGAGAAGAAGAGGATGTCATCAAGGTATACGAACACGAACCAGTTGAGCATGTCTAGTAGGATGCTATTCATTAGGGTCTGAAACACTGCTGGGGCATTAGTGAGACCAAAGGGCATTGTCAGGTACTTGAAGTGGCCAAGGGGGGTGTTGAAGGCAGTCTTCCATTGATTCATTTTCTGAACCACTCAATCCTAATTAGGGTCACAGGTAGGCTTGTGCCCATCTCAGCCGACTCTGGGCAAGGGCAAAGTACACCTTGGACAGCTCATTAGGCCATCGCAAAGCAGAAACATGCTAACGGCTATGCAGCCTACTCAGCAATGGTTCTTTTACATGCCTCTCACCATAGACAGTGAGAGACATGGTTGGCCTTTGATAACCCGGTTAGCTGCAATGGGGGGACAGCAGTGATATTCTACTGATAGTGGGGCTTGAACCCTCGACCTTGGGATCTGTAATCCAGCACCCTACCACCGGCCACCACTGCCCCTGGTAGTCTTCCACTCATCTCCTTTTCTGACAGGTCTGGATGAGGTGGTAGGCATTGTGTAGATCCAATTTCGTGAAAATTTGTGCATGACAGAGGGCCTCGAGGGAGGGGTGGATTAAAGGGAGAGGTGACTTGTTCTTGACCGTGATGTTGTTGAGTCCTCTGAAATCAATGCAGGGACGAAGAGACAAGTCCTTCTTCTTCACAAAGAAAAAGCAAGCACCCAGAGGAGAGAAGGAGGGGTAAATGAGACCAGTGGTTAGATAGTTCTTGATATAAGCCTCCATGGCTTCCTTTTCTGGATGAGACATGTTGTACAGGCAGCTGGAAGGTAGGGGGGCTCCACGGAGAAGGTCAATGGCACAGTCATATGGGCGGTGGGGTGGTAGGGATAGTGCTCTGTCCTTACTGAAGACAGGGGTGACGTTGAGATACCCACTGAGTATACTAGAAAGGTCAGGAGGTGAAAGAGGTGGTTTGAGACTTCCAGAGGGAGGATGGGCAAGCCTCACAGCAGGGCTTAAGTGCATGTGGTGATTGCAGTAAATCAGGTGCAGGTGAAGGTGCAGGTGGACCCAGTGCAGGAGGGGCAGCCCAATCTCTGGAGAAGAGAGAGACTCCACACAAGAAAACAATTCAACAACAATGACAAAAACGAAGAAACATGATGCAATCACCACATATTGACTTTTTTCCTCAAAAAAGAGACTGTCACTCTGTATATTGTTGTTTGTTAACTTATTCTCATCAATATAATCCAATGTTACATTAAATACATATTTGAATAGTACTTGGTTTCTAATTTATCTTCATTTTGTTGAGTGTATAATCATCACTGCATAACTGTTTTAAATTTCTTCACTCGCTGAACCATTCTATATGGTTGAATGCTATGCAGTCAAAACAATAAAATTTGCAACCACCTGTGTGAATTGGTATTTTCAGTGTTTTTGTTTGCTTATCTGTTTTGGTTGTCATTGCCTACAGTAGCGTTGTTCAATATATTTTCACCCTAAAATTATAGAGAAGTAATTTTTTACTTCTTTTTATTAGGAGCGCTTTTAGACAAAAGTGGTGGTGTATAATCTTCACTGCACACTACTGTAAGTGCCTTTCAAATGAAAACAGCACCATTGTTTGCCTTAATGAATATACAATATGGGGGCATATCAACTAAGAATTTAAGTACGAAGCAGTGTCAACCCCCCCCCCCCTCCCCCCCGATTTACTAATAACTAAATTCACTTTGAATTGTGATTGTGTGGAAAAATAATACAACTTCAAGACAGGTACTACATTTGCCTATTCACTTTTCTCATATTTAAGATCATAAAGCAATTATATGGTATATGCAGTGGTACTTGAAAGTCTGTAAACCCTTTTCAGATTTCTATATATTTTAACTTAAGTCCTAAAAGTGGATCATGAGGTCCATATAAAAATGTAAACAAAAATATTGTATATCAAATATTATATTTACCTTTTAATTATTGAGCAAAATAATCTAATATTACTGTGTGTGGCAAAATTATGTGAACCTCTAGGATAGGTGGTTAATATGAAAATGCAAATAGAGTTTGGTGTTTTTAATCAACAGGATGAAGGGGGAGGGATGCTGTTGAATTTAAAGCACCAGGATCTATCAAAGCCTAATTTTTGCTACACGTTTTAATGTGTATCATGGTGTTGGGATAATTTCGGTCTTTGTCTCTCCTCGCTAAAGGCTCGCGTGCTTCTCCTGTGTAGTCTTCTGGAGCTTCAGGAGCAGCTCAAGAACAAAGAGTCACTCAGGTCTCAACCCAAAATGACAGTTTATTATTAAGCCACTGAGGACACAATACAAGACATGCAATATATATAGTTTCAGGGTGCACGTATGCATTTTTGAGAACCGAGGACAACATTTCCGTAGATAGTTACAGGTGGTTTCACAGACATGAAGTAATCTGCATTTGACAGACATGCTGTCTCAAAAAAGAACACACAAACAGATACTGGTTTCCTGTGCTGTCTCAAAGAGAACACATACCAATCATTAATGCTTAACTTCTATCTTAAAGAAATTTATATAATCTTAAAGCAATTAATATATTCTCACACATGGCACTAAACATTTCTGATTTTAGATCTCAGGAAAAAGGGTTGTTACTGCTCATCAGATCAGAAAAGTTTATAAAACCATTTCTAAACAGTTTAGGCTCCACCGATCGACAGTCAGACAGACTGTGTACAGATGAAAGAAATTTAAGACCACTGCTCCATCCCTAGGAGTGGTTGACCAGCAAAGATCAGTCCAAGAGCAATATGTTTAATAGTCAATGAGGTCATAAAGGAACCCTGGGTAATTTCTAAGCAATTAAAGGATTCTCTCACATTGGCTAATGTTAATGTTCAGGAGTCCACACAGTACAACAGTAGTGTGTATGGCAGGGTTGCAAGGAGGAAGCCACTAAAAAAAATAAATAAATAAACCTGTGATAGACCTGACACCCCTTCTCCACCTGTCAACTTCACCTATGACCAGGTACAGAGACAGCTGAAAAGACTCTACTCAGGCAAGGCAGCAGGATCAAAGGGGTGAGCCTAGCTCTGTGGAGTCTTACATTACATTTTTATGATGAGCATGGGTCTGCAGAGGGTTTCAGTACTGTGGAAGACATTATGCCTCATTCCTGTACAAAAGATACCACATCCCAGTGGCCCCCAGGACTACAGACCTGTGGCACTGACTTCACATGTTATGAAGACCCTCGAGGAACTCATCCTAGATCAACTCTGACCCATGGTCAGACAACATCTGGACCCCCTTCAGTTTGCTTACCAGCCCTGTCTTGGAGTTGAGAACACCATCATCTACCTGCTTAACTGTGTCTACACCCACCTGAACTAGTTGACGAGCACTGTGAGGGTCAGGTCCAGTGCATTCAATGCTATCATGCTAACCCACCTGGGTGAAAAGCTGAGTGGATGCCTTTCTTGTATCCTGGATTGTGGACTACCTGCCTGCAAGATCACAGTATGTGTGCTTGCAGCACTGCATGTTGGAAATGGTGGTCAGCAACACCGGATCACCACAAGGGGCCATCCCTTTCACCCTCTACACAGCTAACTTCAGCTACTGCACAGAGACCTGCCATCTGTAGATGTTTTCTGATGACTCTACTGTAGTTGAAGGTAGCAGTGGAGATAAGTAGACAGAATATTCGGCTGCTGTGGATTACTTCATCACAAAGACGAAGAAACTGATTGTGGATTTTAGGAGATCCAAAAAACCAGCCACCCCTGTTCCCATTCAGGGTGTCACTGTGGAAATAATGGAGGATAACAATACCTTGGTATTCATATTGATAATAAATTTGAATGGGTTAAAATCACTACTGCACTTTACAAAAAGGGCTAGAGTCGTCTCCATTTTATTTATTATTTACTTATTTATTTATTTACTAGCTTACTTACTTACTTATTTTCTGAGGTGGCTAAGGTCATTCAACATCTACCAGACAATACCTAGGATGTTCTTTGAGTCTGTTGTGGCTAGCACTATCCTTTATGCTGTTGCATGCAAGGGCAGCAGGCGGAGGGTTGCAGATGCCAACAGACTGTGTCGGAGAGGCAAGCATTTTCCAAAATAAGGACAATATTGAACAATACCTCCCACCCGCTTCACAACCTGCTGACTAGTCAGAGGAGTATGTTCAGTGAGAGGCTGACACCACCTAAATGCTCCATTGAACGACATAGGAAATTATTCCTTTTTTCCATTTACCTGTGGCAATTATACTGTACAACTCCTCCATATAGCAACAACATCCACTGTCATACATTTGCATTTTGCCTTACACTTACATTGTACAATTTATCATATTGATAATGCTGTACATATTACTCACTGACAACATTTATTGTGTATTTGTTTATATATA
>JAOUQZ010045005.1:0-10855 GCA_028564935.1 Neosilurus hyrtlii | reverse complement strand
TATCTATCTATCTATCTATCTATTTATTTATCTATCTATCTATCTATCTATCTATCTATCTATCTATCTATCTATCTGTCTATCTATCTATTTATTTAGAATTAAGAGTAACAAAATCTGACCCAGGATTATTATTTAAAGAAACATTTAATGGACACGTCTAGTGAATAATCAAATGTGCACAATGTACCACTTACATCAAAGGTTATTCATAACCCAAGACCATATTTGATGTGTGCAGGTGATGAGCGTGTGGACGAGAACATCGCTCTCACTTCACTGCACACACTCTTCCTGCGAGAGCACAACCGGCTCGCACGAGCACTGCGCGTCTTGAATCCACAGTGGAGCAGCGAACAGCTTTATCAGGAAGCTCGCAAAATCATGGGTGCCTACTTTCAGGTACTGAACACACAAATACACACAACAGTACATGTGTATATCAGTATAAATGGTCAAATATCAGGATATTTGCTGGTAAGAAATGTCTTAAAATGAATTCAATATTTAATTGTCTAGTTGAGGCACAAATTACATGGAAAGACAGATAACTGAACTACATGGATGCTGATACTGTGGATCTTAAAGTGGGGACAACCTTTTTAGATTATAGATTATAGATAGATTGATAGATAGATACAAATTATAGATTTGGTGTTCCTGGATCCCGGTGGTACAGTAGCATAGTGGTACAGAGCTCTCCCGCATCACAGCAGGAAGGTCCTGGGTTTGAGAACCATTCCTCTCGGTACTCTTACAATTATCATTTTTATACAACTGGGCCTTGCTTGATAGTGGAGATTGAACCGCTGACCGTTGGATCGGAAACCCATTGCCTTAACCACTAAGCCACCACTGCCGGTTTCCTTCCACACTCCAAAGTCGGCTGTTGCCCCAAATTGCCCCAAGTTTGAGTGTGAATGGTTGTGGATGAATGAGTGAATCAGTGGTTCTGGATTCAGGACAGACCAGTTCGTCAAAGTGAATTTAAACATGTGGTTAAGACCAGTTGGATCACTGACCAGTCCCTCTAGGATTTCGTGGGCTTTTTTGTGATTGCTGCAGTTAAAAAATGCCCCATTTTATGACAGACCCACAGCCTTCACCCCAAAAATTTGATGCATGTTGTGATGTTTTTAGGTGTTTATTGCAATTTAATTGCAGCATCACATAAAAATTGCAAAAATAGTAAAAACTAATGTCAAAATTGCAAAAAAAGTAAAAATAATTGTAAAAACACAACTGTCTGCGTCTTGGTGTCTTCAGATGCATAAACGAGGAAGTCATGTATGGTGACATTTGGCTCTATGTTTGCATGGGGGCAGAATGCATGCGGATTGGTTGAGTTTACCTGAATTCTCAACATCATGAATTCCGAAAGAGGCTGATTGATTACATGCTATGTTTTACAGATCATAGTGTTTAGAGACTACCTGCCTCACATCGTGGGAGACAGTGCCATGAAGAGGTGGCTTGGCAGGTATCCTGGTTACAACTCCACTGTTGACCCAAGCATCGCCAACGTTTTTGCTACTGCTGCTTACCGCTTCGCTCACGCCACCATCCAACCCTTCATGTTCCGCTTGGATGAAGACTTTCAAGATAACTGTCAGTTCTGTAGCATTCCTCTGCACAAGGCCTTCTTCACACCATGGAGGGTTGTATTTGAAGGTGCGTTAATGAAATTAAACTTCTGCACAAATGTTGGATTTTGCCTAATGGTACCATTTTAGGTAAAAGTATTAAGCTTCAGCATAGCATCACTTAATATATTGCAATCCCATAATAATATGAGGGTAAAATCTGAGTAAGAGGGCACAATGGCAGGTTACAGGTTAGCACTTTTGCCTTACAACAAACACATTCTGGGTTCAAGCCCTCAGATCATTTAATTCATTCATTCATTTTCTAACGGCTTAATCCTAATTGGGGTCGCGGAGGCTGGAGGCTGACGTTCATCTCAGCCGACTCTGGGCAAGGGAGGGGCTACACCCTGGACAGCTCGCCAGGCTATCACAGGGTCACCCTAGATCAGTCAGGGCATTTCTGTGCAGCGTTTGCATGTTCTTCAATTGTTTTTGTGTTTTCTTCAGGTAGTCCAAGTAGTTTCCTCCTAAAGTCCAAACACATGCACATTAGGTCAACTGGCTACTATAAATATCCCATAGGAGTAAATTTGAGTGTAAATGGATGTTTGTTCTGGGGAATAGGTTGTGCAGAGTGCTTGTAATCCACATGTGAAAACTCTGAAAGTGGCCTAGTGCATCATGGGATTATTGACCGATAGATGAATAGAATAATAGAAGTAGAATATAGAATATACTGTTTGATATTGTATGGTGAGCAGTTTATGATACAATCTGAGTCTCCTTCGAAATCCTGCCTTTCAGGTGGAATTGATCCTCAGATCCGAGGCCTGATTGGCCGTCCAGCTAAGCTGAGTAAACAGAACGGCGTGTTGGTGGACGCAGTGAGAGAAAGATTGTTTGCCTTCACCAAAAAAATCGCCTTAGACCTGGGTTCCCTTAATGTTCAGAGAGGCAGAGACCACGGCCTGCAAGGTACACAGACCCACAGACCCACACACACACACACACACACACACACACACACACACACACACACACACACATGCACACACAGATATAGAAAGATGAGTAGTCTGACAGATTTATATGTTCACAAAAGAGCACATTGTTGAATCCACTGTCTTCCACCCATCAGGTTACAATGCATGGCGGAGGTTTTGCGGCCTGTCTGCACCCAGGGATGTGAAAGAACTGGAGAGGGTGTTGAAGAATAAAGATCTGGCACGTAAACTCATCGAGCTTTACGGTGCCACTGATAATATTGACCTTTGGGTGGGAGGCATTACTGAACCATTCGTCCCCGGAGGCCGAGTCGGACCGCTGTTCTCCTGCATCATCGCCAAACAGTTCCAGAAGATCCGCCAAGGAGACAGGTGATGAGTTTTCAGCAGAATCTCAAAATAAATTCTAATTGGTTTGAAGTTGTTGGTTACTTTTCCAGGTTACAGCAGGTCTCATGACAGCAGTTCATGAATCAGTGATATATTGAAATTTTTTAAATAATTGAATAAATAAGAATGACGCACAGGCAGCACTGTGGCTCAGTGGTTATCCCGTCAGCCTCACAGCAAAAAGGTCTCAGGTTCATTTCCCAGGCTTGGTGCATTTCTGTGTGGAGTTTGCATGTTCTCCCCGTGCTTGTGTGGGTTTCTTCCGGGTACTCCGGTTTCATCCTACAGTCCAAAGACATGCACATTAGGCTGATTGGCGTTTCCATTTTGCCCCTAAGCGTGAGACTGCGTGTGAATGGTTGTATGGGTGTGGGCCCTGCAATGACCTGGCAAACTGTCCAGGGTGCACCCCGCCCTCGCCCAGAGTCGGCTGAGATGGGCACCAGTCTCCCCACGACCCTAATTAGGATTAATCGGCTTAGAGAATGAATGAAGGAGAATGTTGTACTGTAAGAGAAATAAAACCCTTCCTAACATGCTGTTTTAGAAAAGAATTCACTTTCTTGTGATGTATTAAAGGGATAGTTGAACCATTTAACAGACTTTTTAAATCTTAGATCAGCAACTAACTTGGATCGCTGTAATCTGTCATTTTTAGACTCTGGTGGCAGAATGAGGACGTTTTCACCGAAGAACAGAAACTCTCACTGTCCACAGTGTCTCTGTCTCGAATCATCTGTGACAACACGGGCATCACTAGAGTTCCTAGGAACCCTTTCCTCCTGAGTACCAACCAAGCAAAGTTTGTCAACTGTAATAAAATTCCGGAGTTGGACCTTGATCCGTGGCAGGAGAAGGGTAAGTGTGATCCATAGCGAATATGAAATCCTGTTTACATCCTTTAGTCAAAAATCTAAATATTTCGACATCCTTTTCTTGTATTTATCCACTGTTGGGCCCTTGAGCAAGGAACACTCAATTACACAGTTGTATATTTTTTAAAAATTGGCCCTGTTTTTCTGAATTCATAAGATACTCTGAAACTATTAACATGCAATGCCTTTACTGACTCTGACTGGCAACTGGCCTTCCTGAGAGCTTCCTCAGATGTTGAGACAAACCAATTAAACTAACAGCAGATTTTCCCCTATTAAATCGGTCAATCGGGGGGGTGTTCAGAATTACACAAGTGTAAAATGTGATTATTGAATACCTTTTTTTTTTTAGTCCTTTCAGATGAGAGCCTGAACCTTGACCGTTGACCTGCAAGACCTTAAGCAAACAATGTAAGATATATAATACAGTCCTCTATAAACATGCTTTTCATTGGCCTAATGTTGAAGAAAAAGAATGTTTATTACTATTAAGGGATTGATAGTTTTTATTAAACGTAGAGGTCATTTTGAGATTGGTTGCAATCTGGAACCTCACCACTAGATGCCGCTAGATACCACTAAATATTACACACTATCCCTTCAAAAAGGAAAATATACACACACACACACACACACACACACACACACACACACACACACACTGATTATCAGGAAGTTACAGAATTCCCACCAGAAAACAAGAAAAAACAAACAACAGCAAAACATATACACACTCTGATTTAATTGGATATTTACATTTATGTACATCACATTCTGATACAAAAAAAATTTAAATCCTGGCAGCTATTTAGGGTTAAGATTAGACCTCCTTATGCCTCCATGCTGGTTATAGCCAGGACCGGAGGCATTATATTTTCTTGTTGTCCATCCATTCTCCATCCATCCAGTCTTTTGAATGCAATTTCTCAAAAATTATTTAAGAGGTTTTCTAAAAACTGCACAAAATGTCCATCTTGACCCAAGGATGAACTCATTCGATTTTGAATGTCAAAAGTCACTGGCGTCTCATGCGTGCCATTCTTGTGAACACAACATCTCAAGGACACTTTCAGGGATTTTCTTCAAACTTTGCAGAAAAGTTTACTCTGACTCATTGATGAACTGGTTAGATTTTTGGGGTCATAGCTCAAAGTTCAAGGTCATTGTGGCTTTACCGCATGGAGGCATATAACCACCAGGCGGCAGTTCTATTTTTTTAAATAAATTTTTTCTAACAACATGAGTGAAATAATGGCTTAAAAGAAAATAATTTTCTTAAATCATGCATCTGTTCTCCTTCTGTGATCTTCCTCTCGTTCTCATTCTCTCACACTGCCAGACTGAGATGTACTTACAACATTGTCGAAACAAAGCCATCAGGGTTACCAAGGACTGCAGCCACCTTTTGAATCACTGGCTACCTCATCTGGGAAGACTTGACCTCACATCCTCCCCTGGCATCCAAGGCTCTGAAAACCTCCTGAACCTCTCAAACTCTGGGAGCATCATGTATTTCATATCATTTAATTTTACAAAGTCTCGGGAAAAACTCAGGAAGTTTTGATGTCTTCAAAACCAAATTCAAATCTTCTCTAAAATCAACCCGAAGGTGTAATCACCAAAAATTGTATTGTATATTTTAAATCACACTCATATTAAACTCATTTGGATGGGCTTTACATATTGAGCTGTTCTGCTTGTTTGTTTTATGTACTGTAATGTTTATATATATGGAATTCTTTGTACTGTGTTGTACTGTGTCTTACTGTAAATAGTGTAATGCTTCCATAAATTAACTTTTATGTATGTCACTGTTTTAGGTAGTCATGACTTGAGTTTTAACTGACAACAGGTGTAAATTAGCTAATAGCGAACTCTGGTGCAGTTATTTTGCTGTGCTGTGCTGTATTGTACTAAACATACACAATTAAAAAATAAATAACTCAATAAAACACACATAAGGTATTCTGATGTCTCCTTATTGCTCAGCTCAACCTCCCTTTGGTCTATAAAGATATTCTACAATGCCCAAACCTGCAGCATGCCTGGCACTTCTGAATTCCAAATTTGTCCAATTCTGGGGGAAAAAAGAAAAGAAAAAAACATTATCTGATGCACGTGCACTATTTCATGGCTCTGAGCATTCCTACATGGTTTAAATGCTGGTCCGTTTGCAAAGCAAATTAATCTTGAATCTTAAGTTTCACTTTGATCTTCTAATCTGCTCTCTCCACTTTGTGTGGTGTTATCCATGGTGTATGGTTTGGTCTGGTTTGGTTTCTTATGCTCTATCACAAGACAGAACAACAACAACAGCAACAAAAAACTCAGCTTGTCATGTTCCTGATAAACTGTCCAGCCTTCTATCCTGAAAACTTTGTTGGAAATTTTAAAAGTAATGGCCTTACCTTTTACAAAGTACTGACCCAAGAGACTCCTTTTCCTTTACCTTCCTACAGGTAAAGATATCATACACTGTCCTGACGGGCTGTAACCTGTTACAGTAGATGTGGTAATGTATTAAAACAACGACATTCATATAAATATTACACTAACAGTCAGCACTAATGTCTAATATTCTGATATACTAATAAAACTGGTATACAAAAAAGTTGTTTGCTTCAGAAACAAAATGTGTTATTTACTATGGATTATGGTATTCTGAATTCAAATATGACAATAAAAACAGCTGATTGGCTACAGTTTACAAGATATTTACAAGATAGTGGATATCGCCTCACAGCAAAAAGGCCTGGGGTCGACTCCCAGGCTCGGGCATTTCTGCGTGAAGTTTACATGTTCTCTAGTAGTACTAATAATAACAAAAACAACAATAATAATAATAACAACAACAATAATAATAGTAATAGTAATAATAACAACAACAACAACTCGCCCAGAGTCAGCTGAGATGAGCGCCAGCCTCCCCATGACCCTAAATAGGAAAAAGCGGTTCAGAAAATGAATGAATGAATGAATGAATAATAATAATAACAATATTAATAATAATAATAACAACAACAACAACAACAATATTAGTAGTAATAATATTAATAATAATAATAATAACAACAATAATAATAATAGTGATAATAATAATTAAACCTAGAGCCAATCAACAATTTTAAACATCAGTTTCATTCTCAGTGGCCCAAATTAGGAAAGTTTAATTTATTTATATATTATCTGATCCACTTAATCCTAATTAGGATTCACAGGAAGGCTGGCTGGCAGGCTACACCATAGACAGCTCCCCAGGCCATCACAGGGCCAACACACACACAACCATCCACACTCACACCTAGGGGTGATTTTGAACAGCCAATTAGCCTACTGTGCATGTTTCTGGACCGTGGGAGGACCTTCTTGCTGTGAGGTGGACGTGCTAAACACTAAACCACAATGCCGCCTATGACCAATGACCAATTGTTACACAAAAAAATAGTTCCTTGTTCCAGGTGAAGAGTAATTAGATATGTAAGTCAGAAAATCAGATAAAGTTAGAAATTTTCCAGTCAGTGTTATCATGCGGATGAAGTTACGCTATAGTTGTTTGGCATGCCTGTGATTTCTACAAATTTCTTTGGACTGTGGGAGGAAACCGGAGTGCCCGAAGGAAACACACACAAACACTGGGGGAACAAGCGAACCCCACACAGAAACACCTGAGCCCGGAACTTGAACCCAGGACCTTCTTGCTGTGAGGCTGAGGTGTGAACCCCTACGCCGCCATGCAGCCCATGACTCAGTATAGAAATCCTGGAAAGGGCTTAACTTCTTATACACCATGTTTTATTCTTCTTATATTACAGTAATTTTCCAGTGGTCTTTTATTCCATATTTAATTTATTAAAATACAGCACATCACTTTTTAAAAATCTTTTTCATTGCATGTAATGCTGTCTATCTGCAAAACAAGTTAGTTCCTGTTGTCAACAATGTCTCTCAAAAGAAAGAGAGAGCAAGAGAGAGAGAGAGAGAGACCAGAAACCAAAAAACACAGAAAACAAAGGGAATAAATTAAATATTATCATTATTAAAAACCATAGATGCGGCACGGTGGCACAGTGGTTAGCACGTCCACCTCACAGCAAGAAATCCCCAGGTTTGATTCCAGGGCTCGAGGCGTTTTTGTGTAGAGTTTGCATGTTCTCCCCGTGCTTGCATGGGTTTCCTCCAGGTGCTCCAGTTTCATCCAACACTCCAAAAACATGCACACTAGGCTAACTGGTTGTTCCAAATCTAGGTGTGAGTGTGAGTGTATATATGTTGGCCCTGCAATGGTCTGGTGAGCTGTTCGGGTTGTACCCCGCACTTGCCTAGAGTCGGCTAAGATAGGCGCCAGCCTCCCCATAGATGGAGATGTGAGGAATCTATAAGTCTATGACTAAACTGTTACTATAGAAGAAATAAGGTGTAAAAATCAGCTCATTAATAAAAAATAAAAATAAAAAATGTGAAAATTAAGTAGCGTCTTCTGATCAGTCAGAATCGTGTAAACAGCAGTGGTATAAATGACACTCTTGTTCAATTAAACATGATTCTGTTGCTTCTTGTTGCATGACATCTGGCATGCAGTTGCAGGAACTTTGTGACAAAAACAAGGAAGAAAAATGTTCTTAAGAAATATGTATTTACTGAGATATTGAGATGGTTTGGAAGTGAGTTGCATTTATGTAAAAGGAAGAAAATATACGGTTACTATCGCCGTGGTAAGCAAAGAACAAAAAAGAGAAAAAAAACTAGAAGCATTTAGGATGAGATAAGATATCTGCGTGAGGATCTGAAATGTTTACTTCTCAAACCTGTAATACATGAAACCCCAGGTGTTTTTTGTTGATTGTTTTATTTTTATTTTTTTTTTTGTTTTTTTAATCCAACTGAGTAATTATTATGGTCCTCTGTAATTATTTCATTGTAAAGTAATCTAAATGCACATCGCCTTTTCCGTACCTCCTGAGCTCCCATACCTCCCTCTTTCGCCTCTTTCCCGCACAGTAGCACCTTTCACTGTTGAGGGAGCAGATGTGCAGCAAAAAAGAAAAAAAAAAAGAAAAGAAACAAAGGAAGACAATTTATGTCTGTGTTATGTCTTCTCCAGGAGTAAATAAATGCTAGAAACACATCATATGAGTGGTGATTTGTCATCGCCCTGACCACATACGTTACATTTGCACACACAAATATGTATGCTTGCTTACAGCTCGTAATTGTCATGCCATTGTTCCACCAAACTTAAGCAACATTTATTTCCATTTAGTGTCGGGTTCATTTCTCACTGACGTCTTGAATCGATGAGGGAAAAACCGAACCCCTCCGTAAAGTCTTCTTCCGCACATCCTGAAAACTTTAAGGGTTAAGGTCGGGACTCTGGGGGGCCGATACATATGTGAAAATGATTCCTCGTGCTTCAACAAAATAACAAAATTTGTATTCATATTTCACAGCAGTAATAATGTCCACATAAACGACAAACAAGAGAGAGACATGTGGCAGCAAAGACAACTACTGATTTCCAATAAGCGTTTGATAGCATACTGCACATAGAGACAGTTTATGGTGCATCCAGAGATCAAGTTTTAACACCTACTTCACCTGCAGTGACATTTTATTTTAATATACACTGTGTTATGTCTCTTCTCCTTAACTTAGCCATAGAATGGGTGATGTGCAAAATAACTGAAAATATTCCTAAAAGAATCACATTAAACCTTGTATTTTTTACTTCTAAGGACCTTGTGGGTAACCTTTCCCTGTTTTCACATTAACACCAAAACAACCAATAGACTTATTTAGAAAAAGAATGAAAATCACTGCTGTGGTCACCACTATCATTTTGAAAGATGTCCATTTTAGATGACAAAGATGGTGCTAGTAGAACCTCACATTTAACTGAATATGAAAATTAATTCTGAAGGCCTATCATGGCAAAAGTGTAAAAATGAAATGTTTTGAGTGAGGGATAAGAAGGGATAAATTCTGGATTTACTGGCAAAACAATACTGTCATTACCAGGCCGTTCCATCCTCAAAATTTCCAAGATGGTTGCCATAGGAAGAAGGTCAAGTAGCAGACATTGGGGACAACAAAGTTACCAACTGGCAGAGGGCAAAAATGACTTTCCACTGACCAGGATGAGCATCAACCACTTCAAATGTCACTCAACAACCATAGGATGGCATCATCTGACCTAGAAGAAGAATGATGATTGGCAGCTGGGGTTAAGTGCTCTGCAAACATGGTTCGAAACAGGTTTGATGGCATGTGACTGTTTATCATCTGCTTCCACAGGCAAGAGAAAGACGGATGATCACAAGCCATTAAACACAGTTGAGCTAATAAAATCTTTGCACCAGTAGTGGCATAAAATTACCCAAGAGCAACGTGAAAAACTGGTGGAAAACTTGGCACGCCAAGATGCCTGAAAACCGTGATAAAAATGTCAGTGTTATTCAACCAAATATTGATTCCTGCACTCATCAGAAATTAGTATTAAAATTAAATTGATATTGAATTCTATGCATTATTTTAGGTTTGAATACACTGCTTTTTTAACTGCATTGTTATTTAAACAGTTGTTATATACTGCAGTTAAATACGCTATGTGAATATTTTTTGTACATTTATTTATTAATTTTCTGAAGCGAATAATTCTAATTAGGGTCGCGTAGAGACTAGCGCCCATCTCAACCGACTCTGGGCGAGGGCAGTGTACACCCTGGACAGCTTGCCAGGCCATCGCAGGGCAGAAACACACTGACGGCAATGCAGCCTACTCTTTACAAACAACAGTAATGGTTCTTTTACACGCCTCTCACAACAGACAGTAAAATACATGGCCAGCATTTGATAACCCAGTTAGCTGCACTGGGGGGACAACAGTGACCACCTGGTGATAGTGGGGCTTGAACCTCCGACCATTACTGCCCCATTTTTGTATAATTTGAGGCAAACGTTGATAGATAGAAACAGATACCCCCTAAAAGAAAAACCCAAGAAA
>JAOUQZ010045004.1:0-10856 GCA_028564935.1 Neosilurus hyrtlii | reverse complement strand
CCGACAACATAGCTCCCAGGATCATTAGGACACGCAAACCCCTCCACCACGATAAGGTGGCGATTCGAGGAGGGGGCTCCAGCCTCCCCCTGACCCCAATTAGGATAAAGCAGGTTACAAACTTAAAAAATGAATGAAGTGTGCAGGAACTTTAAAGCTGTATTCCATGACATCCTGATTAACTGGGGACCAAATATAAAGTGATACAGAAGCTAAAATCCCTTAGCCATCCATAAACACAAAACAAGCTAAGAAATTATACACACCAAATGAATGTTTGTTTAATAAAATTGGCAATAAAATATTGACTTTATGTTTAAAACTAATGTAAACACTTGTGAATATGTGTGTGAAACAAAAACACTAAACTCAATATAAAGAGCCAGTGGAGAAAACAGAAGTGTGCTGAATGCCCTGGAGCTCCAGCAGAAGTGTGTGAGCTTTGCATAGTCATGAGTCGTGAATCACTGCAAACACAAATGAAGAGACAGATTAACATGACAGTGGACAGATGGGGATCTTTGGATCAGGCTGGCTTAAATGGACAGTGAAAACACAAAACAACCAATTAGACCCAGAAAGAGATTAAACAAGTACTTAGTTTAACAAGAACAGGTGATACATGTGTTGGAGTTGGAAGCAAAGTGATGAAAAGGACACCCAAGCTCAGAAATCTGGTGGCTGGGCTGTTGGAGGTGGGGCAAAGGCAGCAAAGAAATGACAGTGTATCAAAGAGAGATTTTCATGGTCCTTATTTTTTCACATGATTTATATATCCAAAAATAAAAAATAAAAAAACAAGCAAAGTCAAACAACCAGAATAGCATGAACAAAATAACTACAGCTAGGCAGAGACAGACAAATGAGCTCTATGCAATACTTCACACAGTCCATAATTTGTCCTCTGTGATTGTACCAAATATGATGCACCTGTGAAAAGTAATTAGGTGGGTGCATGTGCAGACCCACAGTATAAACTGGAAACTATCTGGATATGTAGTCTATCATCACAAATGACAAAATAGGGGCTTGAATGTGGCAACTGGTTAAGACACGGAGAGCAGTTCAAGTGGGGGAGAGTTCATGACACTGCCAGACCACATATAGATATGAGATGTGTGAAATAATACAATTCTTGTCTTAAATGCTTAAAAGCTTTAGGCTGGCAACTGTAAACTTTTGTACCAGCAAGAGACAAAGAGACAATTCTTTTCTATGATAAACACAAAATTAGCAATAAATCAACACAGCACAGATTAATGATTAGCTAAAATGGGAAATCTTTAATTTCAGTAAGACAAGCTGTAGATTATTATTATTTTTTTTTTTACATTTTGCTTTATTTAATTTTTATTTTTTGATTTTGCTATACTGTATAAATCCCACACGGGAAATTATTGTCCATGCAACCTGAGCACAAACACACTTTTAAACAGTGAGCACACACACTCGGGTTGCCCCAATGATCTTAAAATATCAGCCAGTTTATGTGAAGCCAGCCAACTGCCATATTACTAGTCCCAAAACATTACAACCATGTCTATTATGTGGACCACTCCATAAGCAGGATACTAAGAAAAGTTTTCAAGATGGATCTTTTTATAAATACTTGATAATTGAATTATGTAATATTGTACTGTCGTGTTTCTTATGAGAAATTTTAAGCTGTAAGAAGTAATTAACTACTATTATATATAGACTTAGGCTATATATATATATATATATATATTTATATATATATATATATATATATGAGGATATCTTGCAAAACCATTCTTAACCACAACACATCTAACATTGTTTAAGCTGATATTATCAAAGAATTCTAATATATAAAGAATTCTAATAAAAAAAGAATTTTAATATAATTTCAGCCTATATGAATAACAAAGAATAAAACCAGTTGAAGAAAATATATATCAGTTTATTTAAATTTATCAAAACAAAGTACAACAAATTGTTAATATATACATATTGGCCAAATAATTACCTAATTCAATTTTTAAGATAATATAGAATATTCACTGATATAAGATAATTCCTCTCTATATAGTAGACATACAAAAAAATTGGAAATTTACAAATACATATATATATATACAAAATTTGTCTATATAATAGGCCATTCAGATTACAAATATAATATATGTACATTATTTCTTTCTCTATAATAGGTCTACAGATAATTTGCTAATGTAATTTAGTAAGAAAGTACATAATTACTGTTTTTATGCGTTGACGTAAAGTATCTGATGTAGAATTTACATGAACTACATGTAGGATTTTTACACTTAGGATACATGTACGTTTGTTACAATATCCAGATAGTTTAAAATAATACTAACTAAATATATCATATGCATGTTAAACACAATCTAAAAGTTATATTAACACATTCACAAAATAATAAATATAAGTACATGTGTGTACAAATTCTACAAAGATACTTAAAATGCTACTTACACATGAAATGATTTTCTGCCTCCTGGTATCTTACAGTTTAATGCTGCACATGAAGGCATAATTAAAAAATAATAGTAGCCTATAAAACAATACAAAACCGAAGAAGTTTGAAAGTAAACAGGAGATGCTTTGATTGGAATCAAGCTTTTAGGACCACAGCAGGGAATGTTTTGAATCTAGCAATATGGCTGCATGAGCCTATCCATTGACTTTAGCCTCAGCAGCCCAGTCCGATATCCAGTTTTTTCAGATCAGTGGCTGCCACACACTAGGGGAGCCTGGAGAGCAGTTGGGGGTTAGGTGTCTTGCTCATGGGTACTTGAAGGTGAAGGAAGGTGGAGGAGGGGAAGGTAAAGCTTACACCCCTCCGCCACACTTTTTTCCTGCTGATTCAGGAATCGAACCAGTGACCTTTCGGTCCCAAAGCCGCTTCTCTAACCATTAGGCTATGGTTGCCCCTAATCAATCAATCAATCAATCAATCAATCAATCAATCAATTAATTAATTAACTACTTAATTAATTGATTCGGTAATTGGTTAGTTAGGTTTTTTTGTTTGTTTGTTTGTTTGTTTGTTTGTTTTGAGGAGGAGGAGAAGTGGTAATCAGCATACATTACACCAAAAATAAACCTCCATGTCTTTTTCTCCTGTGTCTAATAGTTCATACTGTTTGGAAAAACACAAGGCAGAATCACACACAGCTTCAAAAAAAATTGTACTATAATTTATATTCATTTACAAAATACAACATTTTGACATGTGAACATTATTGTTTATTGCCCTATTATTGTGAAAGGTTTTGATGCTTATCCCACAGGGTGCCACAGGTCAGTACCATGCAAGATCACTGAATATGCCATGGACCACATCTTCAACAAAGTAAATGATTTAGTGCAGAACTACTACAGCAATCTCCTTTGGCTAATCAGTAGACCAGACTTTACCATAGACTGAATTAGAGTCGAGAGAAGCATTATAACAGGATGCACTTCTCAATTATACTGTTCATCCTTGGCATCCTAAAGGCAAAGAAGGGGCCCCAAAAGACTATCTAGTACAAAAACACCATCTAACCAAGCATTCATGAATGATATAACCATCAGTAAAGAAACCAAAATCCAAGCTTGATGGATTGTGGGAGCTATAAAGACAACAGCAACGAGGGCATGAATGAAATTTAAACCAAACAATGCAAGGTCCATGGCACGGTGAGGTAAAGGTTATAACTCATGTTCAAGGACCTGCTCCTGGGTATGAGCCCCATGTCTGGTGAGGAGAGTTTGCATGTTCTCCCTGTGCTTGTGTGGATTTCCTTTGGGTGCTTCGGTTTCCCCCCACAGTCCAAAGACATACATATTAAGCTGGGTATTCCAAATTGCCTCTATGGGTAAATGTTCGGGACTCAGACACAGTCTCTGTTTTTAAGATCAGGCTGAAAACTTACTTGTTTAGTTAAGAATTTTGTTAATAGGCTTTTATTAGGTAAAAGAGCAGATCTGTGGGTTCTCAGGCATAGAGACTTCTGGTAAACTGTGATGTTGGGATGCTGTCGCTCCCTCACTCTACATGCTCACCCAGGTCAGTTGACAGTAAAATGACTGATTGCCCAACATTACAGGGTGCCCTCATGTCTGCCTTCCTTTTGATTTCTCTTTTTGTAGTTATGCTGCCATAGTTAGTCATGCCAGAGTCCCTGCTTGCACCCAGCACTAATAAACTGTTATTTTACCATTTCACTGTTATAAGCATAAAGAGATTAAATTACTTTTACTATGTAAAGCTGCTTTGTGACAATGTCAATTGTAAAAAGCGCTATACAAATAAAACTGATTTGAATTGAATTGAATTGTGTGTTGGCCCTGCAATGATCTGGAGAGCTGTTAAGGGTGTTTCCCCACCTTCATCCAGAGTTGGCAGGGATGGCCAATTTGCCCTAATAAAGGACGAAGCAGTTGAGAAAATTACATCACATGACAAATCAAGGTGCTAAGCTCTTAGTAGTGGAAGACTAATGATAAAAACTGTAGCTGTACCAGATATCACCAAAAATTCCATCAAGTGTCTTGGCAAATGGACTTTAAATACATTTGGAAATCTCCAGCTACCTTTATCATAATTGTAGAAACTTATCATCTAATGATGCTCAGTGACTGTCCCAATGAATGTAAAAATAGGAAAAAGTGAAGAAGAAACCACACAACTGGTGCAGACAAGAAGCTTCAACCAAGTGGTTCAACCATGTATCTTTCACACAGGTAAGATACCACACCCAGGTTCTTAGACAGCTGGCAGACATCCTCAAATGAGAAAGAAAGAAGGAATGGAAAATCAATTTATATCTTAACCATTAGGGTTACAGAAGAAGCTGGAGCCAATAACAAAGGAAAATCCCTCAGAAGGAAATCCTAATCCATTTTGTCAGTGATAGCTATGAACGGCTCAACCCCCATCCTGCCAAAAGGGAGCCTACACAGTGCTAAATCACAGAATATGAAAGTTGACCTTGAGAGGAGACTTGTTTTCCTAGACAAAGCACAGACAACCCCACCTCAGGCCAAGAAACTAGTGGTGATTGACCTGACTGTGTCTTGAGTAGAAAGGTGTGAGGAAGAGTTTGAGCACAAGTCAGCCAAATACTCACAGCTGATTGAAGATTGTGAGAAGAAAAGATGGAAGACCAGTATTTACCTGGAGGAAGTGGGCTATAGAGGATTGTCTGCAAAGTCATTGTGGAGGATGTTTGCAGCATTGCATCACAGGTAGCCAGTGGAAACAGGCATTATATGTTGTAGTTTAGCTGTGGCTTTGAAAAAAGCACAGGAGCTGAAGCTAACTGTCAACATGATGTGTTTTATTCACTTATTCGCTGATCCACTTAATCCAACTAGGGTTGAGGGGGTTGGAGCTTCTCAGCCAGCTGCGGGTGAAGGAACGGTACACACTGAACAGCTCATCAGTCTGTTTCAGGGCGAGACACAACCATTCACGCTCATAATCATATCTAGGGGCAATTTGGAACAGCCAATTAGCCTAATGTGCGAGTCTTTGGACTGTAGGATGAAACCAGAGTACCCAGAGGAAACCCATGCAACTATGGGGTGAACTTGTAAACTCCACACTAAAGAGCCTTCACCTATCCAGGGACTTGAACCAAGGACTTTCTTGCTGTGAGGTTCTAACCACTATGTCACCATGCTGCCCAGGGATGTGATTTTAGTACAGCAAATGTCCTAATCATTGTAGCTACAATGAACATCAAATAATCCAAGTAAAATTCATCATTTTCATAGTAAGCTGCATCCCAGATAGCTTTCTATTCACTTTTTTTTATCTCCCTTGATAGGATAGTAAATTTCGCACTAATGTTTTATCGGGTGCCCTTTGGGATGCATCTGCTGAAAAAGTTTTGCTTGTTTTTGTTTTAAAATTAACATCAACTCACAGAGTTTGCATACAAACAAATCACTGTATTTTAACTGAAGTTATGTTTTGTGCACACTGTTAAATAAACTTGGCATGTCTCATGCGTAATAGTGAAAACTGTGAGGAGCATCACACACATGTTAATATATATATTTTTATATACTGTATTATAATAATTATAAAATATATAATTATAAAATATAATTTTCATATTATAATATGAAGAATCGATATATTATTTAACATTTATTTATTTATATTTTTTTCCTTCAAGTAAAGTGTAACACCATTTCTCGGCACTGTCGACATTGATGAGCCTAAAAGGTACGTTTAATGTGCACCTTTTCAAAATGCATAAGTAAACTCACACCAGCCATTTACATCAAGCTATAATGGACATTATTTTGCTTGCTTATTAGCTTCATGATTATAATGCATATAAAAAAAACCTTGCAGGTGTTACCCAATTATGATATAGAAAATGTGTGTGGTGTCACATACAACATCTTTTCTGTAACCGCCCTTTATTAGGCGTTAAGACATGTTTTTCATGATAGAACACTCTGTAATTTTGGGCTAACTGGAAACAAACCATGCGTAATAACTCAACAATAATTACATTTATAGGTAAATGTGTGATGCACTAGCTACTGTTCCATTATGCAGCCTGTGTGTAATTTAGTACAGAGTCACATTTTATATATTTAACCAAAAAGCTATGTCTATGCCAATACCATGACCACTAACAACATAGTCATCATCAACAAAAACACCAATAATTATAATTATAGTAATCAAAATAATTCAATTAAAAGTGAAATAATAACAACAACAACAATTTATTCATTCATTTTCTTAGCTGCTTCATCCTAATTAGGGTCGCAGGAAGGCTGGCACCCATCTCAGCTTACTCTGAGCGAAGGCGGGGTACACCCAGAACAGCTCACCAGGCCATCGCAGGCCCAACACGCATACAACCATTCAGACTAATAATGGTGATGATGATGATGATAATAATAATAATAATAATAATAATAATAATAATAATAATAATAATAATAGGCAGCATGGTAGCCCAGTGGTTTGCACGTCCGCCTCACAGCAAGAAGGCCAAGGTTCAATTCCCAGCTCGGGCGTTTCTGTGTGGAGTTTGCATGTTCTCCCCGTGCTTGTGTTGGATTCCTCCGGGTACTTTGGTTTCCTCACACAGTCTAAAAACATGCACGATAGGCTAATTGGCTGTTCAAAATCGCCTCGCCCAGAGTCGGCTGAGATGGGCACCAGCCTTCCCGCAACCCTAATTAGGATTAAGCAGTTAAGAAAATGAACAAATGAATGAATAATAATAAAAGTTATAATAATCACCATCATCATAATGATAATACAACACAAGCTTAATGGGTCACTTTTTACCCAATATGCTTTGGTAATGCATCATTTGTGGCTGGACTTCAGGGTAGCTTTTTCTGGTCCTTTTGTGGTAGTGCAGTGAAGGGGTGGTGACATCATATCAAGTCTGATAATAAATTATGAGAAAAGTATGTTTCTTTGTATAATATTGGTCAGAGGCAACTTTCTAGAAAAAAAAGACAGTTGAAGTTATTTTTTCTCTGTTTTGGATTATAGTGATATGATTTATAGGCTTGTCTCTACTTTCACTTTTAAGCCCTTGGATGCTGTTTATCATTCTGCCCTTAGGTTTATTACTGATGATGTTTAAAGCACCCATCGCTGCAGCTTATATGAAAATTGTTTATATTTATAATTTATATTGGCAGGTCTCTATCTGTAAGATGTGATAGACATACAGTATGTTGGTTTTTTTCTTTTTTTCTTTTTTATCTATAAGGTTCTCATTGGGAGGCTGTCATTATGTATCACCACACTGATGGACTGGTGCTCCAGGCCATATCAAACTCAGTCTAAGGAATGACTCACACTGCAATTTCCTCTACATAGCACTGAGCTTTAAAGGTCTGCTTTGCTATGTTTCAAACAACTAGATCTTTTTACGATACACCCTTAAAATGAAATCTTTTTAAAATATTTGTCAGTATAAGTCCACAATCACTCACTCACTCACTCATTTGCCATACCGCATAATCCGTTGGGAGGAGGCCGATGACTATTTCGGCCAACACTGGACGAAGGAGGAGTACACCCTAAGCAGCTTGCCAGACCATTGCGTGGCAGCACACACACACAGCCATTTTCCCAGAACAAATGAACTGTGCCCCAGTATAAATGCATTAATTTAGATAATTTCAGCATATGGACAGGAAAAAATAGATGTACTTCTACTCAAACATGTGGCAAGATTGTTAACTCTAAATAAAAGCTATAATTCACGTGCGCATTATGTATGTCAGTGCATGTCACTGTGCTTAACAGCAGGTGAACTGCGCAGCTTTCCTGTGTGTCTGTGTACAACTGAGCAGAGGATTACATTTTTATGAAACTAAATGACATACTACTTAAAGCATTATCACATTACATCTGTAGATGGATATCAAAACTCTTCACATGAATCAGAGACAGGGAAGCAGTAAAAAGTGATGAGATAGAGGGAGATATGGTCTGGCTGTAATTTGTGATGAATTAGCCAGTTAAGCTAGCTACACAGTGGAAAAAAACAAAATACTAGTTGAGAATACTAATGGAGTATTCATTAGTATATATTAGTACTAGTATTAGTATTAGCATTCGTTTGTTCATAAGTATAAAGGTTTACTATAATTCCAGTGTGTCCCTGGTTCCACTACAATATCAACATCTGGTTTTTCACAGTAGTGTTTGTGCATGACTGGGTCAGGAGTCAGATGTTAAAGATATCTGTTACACTGCTGTTTACACACAGTTGTAATCACAGTTGGTAATAGTCTATTTCAGATACAGTTTTATTCAAAATATCATCATGCTGATTTTACCACTATTTCAAAATCTGTAGTATGGCATAAAAAAAATCAAGCCTTGTAAAAATATAAAAATTTCATCCCAAAACAATCAATTGTTATTAATTTATTATCTGAGGACCCTAAGGTGTCACCAGCAACAGTCTGATTATAAAATTATCTTATGACTTTTTATGAATAAAGAAAATCCAATTTATCCTTATGCTTTTAATTCAAAAGTAGACCTGTGACATTATTTTAATGCTAATCAGCAGTTATTTTCATTACAGACATTAAAATGAAGAAAAATTAATATGACCCTGAATGCACTCTAAACTGGAACGTCTATGAACAGAACTGCCTGGAAAAAGGGAAAAAAACTTTCTTCTTTATTTGATTCTTTCAGCATTTATCACCTTAAGCAATATGTACTCAATAAAAACAATTTGCTCATTTTATAAGCATTATTTGATATACAAACTAACAAGCCTTTATGTCCCTATTGGCCCACTGTACAGATTTTTCCTTGGCACTGGAAGTATATTAATACACAAACATATCATGGATGGTGAGTTCTAATTCTCAATTACTGATTAAACTGGTAAATGTAGGCAAATGTCTAACATGTTATACATCATTTAAGAGTTAAATATTTATTCATTCATTCATTAATTCATCTTCATCTTCTTTTCATGCAGTCATACATTTTTGCCTTTCCCAGTAGTAATTTTAGTAGGAGTGTGGACGTGTGGTGGGGCTATGTGTATTGGGGGATTAGTGGTGGGGGCCTATCCCTCAGTACATATTTATGCCTAGCAATGCCCCTGGTCCAAAGAACTTGGCAGCATTTCTGCATAGATTTAGGTATGGCTTTCTCCTTGTGTAATATAGTTTCAGGTTGCATTTCTGGATACAGTGGCAAACTGTGTTGAGTGGCACCTGAAGTACCTGAAGCCATGTGGCTATATTTGTTACTGTAGCATGATGGTTCCCAAGGCAGTGACACCTGACGGATTAAACGTGTGACATCCCTTTACACACTGAAGCTTTTTCAAAAATCATTTGTATAGGGGATTTTGAAAAACCAAACTCTCTGCAATGTTCTGTTGAGAAATGTTCATTTCAAATTAGCAATTACTTCATGAATTTTGTTACACAGGAGTGAGCCATGACCAATTCCTGCCTTCAAAGGCTGACGCTTTAGTGGATGCCACTGTTTTATCCATTCCTGATACCACACCTGCTACCAATACTTTAGGGCTGTTACTTTTCCACCTTATTTTACCTCTGCCCCAACTTTGCTGACTCCTCCAGTATATAAAAAAGTTAAATATATATATAACTTTTGTTAAAATGACAAACACGGTGTCTTTGCAGCTGTATTTAATTAAAGCAACTTATAACTGCTAAGTGAAAGTTGTAACAGCAACAGCTCAGAAAATAAAATAAAATAAAATAAAAGATCAAAAGATAGTGAAACGAGATTAGTGTCAGTATTTTTTGGAACCACCTTTTGGATTAAGATATAAGCTTTTTTCACAAGTTGAAAGAAAGTTAAAAAAGAAAAGCTGGCGTGCAAGCTGTGATTCATGACTAATTCTACACAGAACTCGGTATGAAACCCACTGTTAACAATTCGGCAACAACAAAGTGGAAGAGTTTGTGCAGAATCATGCTAAATACTAAATAAGAGAATGAAGAAATATCCTAAAAACGAATTTGATTTGGTTTTACATCCTTAAGGTTATTTTCATAGCACCCACAACAGGGGGGTGTAATGACAGAGTCAATACAAAACAATTTATGACTAATTTGATTGTTTTATTTCATATTCATGTGCTGAGTCTTTCCTAACAGAAAAGCTACATGCCAAACAGTAAGGAAAATAGCAAGCAGATAAAATCAAATAAACAAATGCATATATTATGATAAATGTACAACAAAACCTTTGTTTTTTCATTTAAATGGTACCTCTGAGCACAAATGAAAGAATTAATTCAAACACGGTGGCGCAGTGGTTAGCACGTCCGCCTCACAGCAAGAAGGTCCTGGGTTCGATTCCCAGCTCGGGCGTTTCT
>JAOUQZ010045003.1:0-10856 GCA_028564935.1 Neosilurus hyrtlii | reverse complement strand
ATGTCTCTCACTGTCTGTGGTGAGAGGCATGTAAAAGAACCATTGCTGATTTTCATCAAGAGTAGCTGCATTGTTGTTAGCGTGTTTCTGCCCTGCGATGGCCCGGGGAGCGTGTTTTTGCCCTGCGATGGCCCGGTGAGCTGTCCAGGGTGTACTCTGCCCTCCCCACGACCCTACTCAGGATTAAGCAGTTCAGAAAATGAATGAATGGCCAATAAAACACTATGTTTGGATCGACATTAAAGCAACTTACAGCAATTGAAAATTTCTGGCCTCCACACTGGTGATGGACGATGTAGTCGGGGTGCTATGTTTTCAGGTTGTCCATCCATCCGCTCGTCCGTATGAGTCATTCCTGCGAACGTGATATCTCGGAACATTTCATAGGGATTCTTTTTCAGACTTCGCATAAAAGAAAACTTTGGAAGTCACAGGTCAAAGGTCAAGGTCACCGCAGCCTAATGTGGGCCATTCTTGTGAATGCGATATCTTGAGAAAGCTTTAAATGATCCCCTTCAAACTTTGCGCAAATGGCCACCTTAATGCCATGATGAACCGATTCGACTTTGTAGGTTAAAGGTCAAGGTCAGAGTGAATCACTGCGCCGCGGCATCTAACCACCTGGCAGTGGTTCCAGTTCTTTATTTCAAAAAAACATGTTCTGTAGAACTACACTTTCTTTTCCTTATTAGTCATGAGCTAGTTTTCTTAGAAACACCTTGGTTGCCTTGGTTACTGCTATGTTTTATGATCTGATCCCTCACCAGCCTCTGTTTTTAATCTCTCTTGAAGATAATAAGACAAAGATGATGTTGTGGTATACAGTATAAATAATTACAGCAGATATTGCTTCAAAAGCAAAACAAAGATTTTGCCTGATCATCAATCCAATAATAGGGTTTTAATGTCAGCAGAAAAATCATTGTTGTTGTTATTATTATAACACTATACACCTCTGGAAATTGGATTTGGGGCTTTGTGTGTGTGTGTGGGGGGGGGGGTACTCTAGGGGTGTGTGGAGGAGTGTTTTACATATAAAATTACTCGATATATAGCGTATATACTGTAGTTTCCAACTCTTTTTTCATTCCCTTTCATGCGAGTGTTTCCTGAGAAATGCCCATGTTGCTAAACATCGCTGCCTTTATGTAAGCTTTGCCCCATGCCATCTCCTCAGCTCGTCGTATGAGTCAAGCTTCCTTCAGGGTGGCACTAATACCATGCAGCACCTCAGCCGCTCCTCCTCACGCCATGCTGTTTCTGTCTTTGTCTGGGTAATTACTTCTGACCCCCTGCCTAGCAAGCCATCAGTTATGGACACATCAAGCTCATTAGGAAAAGACAGGCGACGGAAGCAAAAACACACACATACACACTTGATAATCGTAGTGGTTATTTTTTAAAATGGTGCTCAGCAAATTTACTTCGTAAATGATGGAAAGGTTAAGGTTCAAGCCTGAATACTGTCAAGCTCCCAAGCTGTTGGACCCTTAACACCCTCTGCTCCTTGGGTGCCATATCATGGCTGATACCCAGAATTCCAACCCCAGTTTCCTAACAACCCAGGACATGCAAAAAAAGCATAATTCAGCATTGCTTTAACATATACACCGACCAGACATAACATTACAAACATAAGCACTGACAGGTGATGTGAATAACATTGGATTGCATCACTACGGCGGCGCCTGCCAAGGAGGGCGATGTATTATACATTATGTGGAGTAAGAAACGTTGTTGTAAATTATTGCCAGAGAAACAACAGTATTTCAATGTACTTAATAGACTTCGGACTCGTTTATATCGAGAGAAAATTGGTCAGTGATGTGGTGTTTAAAACATTATTACGGATTTCAGTCTTATAGAAGAAATAATGATAATAATAATAATAATAATAATAATAATAATAACAATAACAAATTTATTTATTAAAATATTTTTGTTTATTTGTTTGTGCTAGAAATGTTTTTTTTTTTGTTTGGTGCAGTGGTTGGCATGTCCGCCTCACAGCAAGAAGGCCTGGGTTCGATTCCCGGGCTCGGAGTGTGGAGTTTGCATGCTCTCCCTGTGCTTGCATGAGTTCCCTCTGGGTACTCCAGTTTCCTCTCACATTCCAAAAAACATGCATATTAGGCCAAGTGGCTGTTCCAAATCACAATTAGGTATGAGTGTGTGTGTGTGTGTGTGTGTGTGTGTGTGTGTGTGTGTGTGTGTGTGTGTGTGTTTGAGTGTGAATGGTTGTATGTGTTTTGGCCCTGCGATGGCCTGGTGAGCTGTCCAGGGTGTACCCCCCCTTCTCCCAGAGTTGGCTGAGATGGGTGCTAGCCCACCGCGACCCTAATTAGGCAAGTTAACAAGTTTGCAAGTTAACCCATGCTAATGCTGCAGCCATCCGCGACCGGGAGTCCATTGGAGCTAACCGGCCGAGCCCTCACGAGAGGGAGGGATGGCATACACTTCCTTGTCACTCACAGCGATCACTAGCCAATCAGTAGGTGTCTGTGAGGTCATTCGTACAAAAGTGACGGGTAGCACTTCCCCCGAGCGCTTTAGTGCGTCCACTTTAGTCCATTTTCTAGCAACATTACATTAGGACACTAATTAAAATGAATTCTGATCATTTACATGGTAACATTTATGCTTTGGTTCCCTTTGGTTGCAGGAATCCAATGCGATGCATTTTGCTCCCTAACCCAGCCTCCCCCTCTATCAGCGCCTGCTCCCTTTAGATAATATTTATTACTCTCCTCATTTAATAGCTGAAGCGTTTGTGGAAGATTGCATTTACTGCATGTTTGATACAAGTACAATTTAATCAACGTGATCATCAAAGCATTAGGGCATGCTGGGAAGAGAAGAAATGTGATTTGGAAGGAGATGGCGATGGGAACTCGGTGCGTTGCCTCCTCTCCATCACCCTGAACTGCCAGCCTTACACAGGAGAACAAATGAAAAGCCAGTGAATAATTCACATGCAGCATGAGGTGCTTTCTTCCTCACGGGTCTCCACTCTTTTTCAGGCATGCACACGCACACACGCGCACACACACAGTATAAATGTCACCGAGGTCTATACATGGATTTAAGTAAAATTCTGAAAGAAAAAAAAAAAAAAAAAAAACATGGGGGGTGGGAATATTTTTCTACCTTAGCAAGCACCGAATGACCCACGAGGACAGGAAAATCTAACAGTTTTGACATTTAGCTGGAAGTCAGCTCGTACACAAAACCCTTCTAGTGCAGCTTTTATTATTTTATTATATATAAAAGCGTTTTGAGGCTAAGGTAAGATTTAAGTGTAAGTATTGGTACTCGTTAGGTATGCTACCCTCCCTTTATGTACTAAAATAAAGACGCCCATTTCAAGCGTAGCAATCGACGCTGCCCACAACTGTCCTTTAATACGCCATTCACACTGGAGTCGTAGTTAAGCACTACAGCCACTAGTGGGCAGTTTTGAGTACAACAACAAACATGGCGACAATAGAGGAGGTTGCAGCTTTGCACAGCGTCCACAGGTAAGGCCGTAAAATACATTACAGGGTATCCAAAATTACACAGTCCAAAAGCATGCACATTAGGCTAACTGCCTGTTTCAAATTGCCCCTAGGTGTGGATGTGAGTGTGTATGTTTTTGTATGTGTGTTGCCCTGTAATGGTTTGGTGAGCTGTCAGGATGTACTCCACCTTCGCCCAGTGATGGTTAAGACCCTAATTGCACTGGTCTACAGCCAAAATGCCTCTGGAATAAATATAATCAAACGTTTCTAATTTTGGGCTGCTGGGACATAAAATGATGTTTGAACTTCTGGATTGGCTCTAGTTTTTAAGATATGTTACACGGTCAGAATATATGACCCTGACTTCAACTGAATCGATTCACCAGCTCTTTGCTAACTGTCTATTATCACATAAAGTAGACGGAATCACTGATAAAGTCTCAAAGCCGGCGGAAGTGGAAGTGCTGTGTGACGCACTGTGTAGCAGGCAGCCTCTACGGCTAGATCTCTGATCGTATCGCGTAGTGAACTGCTGAATCATTGGCCGAGTCGCTAAATCAACTCGGTGAATCACTCAATGAACTGCTGACTCAGTAAATCATTTGTGAATCACTAACTCGCTGAATTATTCACAAACCGCTAAATCACTGAATCACTCTGGGAATCACTAACTCGCTGAATCGCTCAGTGAACATTTATATACCAGTGGAAAATCTTTATTAAGTTTTGTAATTTGCAAGCTAGATCATTCATAGACATAAAAATGAAAAAGAAAAACTGAATGTTTGACTGTTCAGTGTGATACCTCTGATAAGTAGCTTAGTGATTTAACACTATGTCTTGCAACCTGGTGATGTGGGTTTGAGCCTGGCAGCGTTGGGGTGAATCAAATGAATTGATTTGATTCACTACAGTCGAACGAACCGAAAGAATCCAGTTAGTTAAAAAAAATCAGACTTCCCATCACTAGTTCCTAGAACCGGTGTTCATAGTACATATAGTGGTATATATGGTTTATAGTGGATGAGTACAGATAGAAGTCTTTTAACGTTGGACATTAATAAGCCTTCAATCCTCCAGTAAAGGGTTTTCATTAGAATAGCAAGACAAATCCATGTAAGTGTGTGTCACTTTTTTCACATCCTACATAAATAAGAGCAGAAATGTGCATACGATGTGCTAGGTTCCAAGTGATGTGCCCCAAAGGATGAAAATCAGAAGAGACTTCTGTATTATAATAAGAAGGTGTGTATCAAGCTGCAGGGACATCAACACAGCTTGTCACATCTAATCTGTTTCGAAGACCTCCCGAGAGGCAAACAAATAAACAAAGTAATTTCATAGGTGTAATACTGCAGCAACACCGTGCAACCCTGCATCACCATGTCGGAGCTAGAATCAGATTCATACCCTTTGTATACTATTCTACTGCAGGGCTTAGACAGAGACAACCATTCACAATCACACTCTCACCTATGGATAATTTAGAGTAGCCAGATGACCTAATGCATTGCTGATTTTCGTCAAGAGTAGGCTGCATAGCCGTCGGCGTGTTTCTGCCCTGTGATGGCCTGGCGAGCTGTCTAGGGTGTACTCTGCCCTCACCCGGAGTAGAACAGTGAGATGGGCGCCAGCCTCCCCGCGACCCTAATTAGGATTAAGCGGTTAAGAAAATGACATGACATGACAGATGACTCAATGTGCACATCTGCAAGGCTATAGAAGGAAACCAAAGCACGCAAAAGAAACCCAAACAGAAAGGTTCCAGTCGACCAGCGGATTAGAACCTTTTTCCTCGCTCACTCATTTGCTGAACCATTAAGCCCTACCTATCTCAGCCGACACTGGGTAAAGCCTGGGTACACCCTGAACAGCTCACCAGACCATCGCAGGGCAACACGCATACAGCCATTCACACTCACACCTAGGGTCAATCTGGATCAGCAGTCAGCCTAATGTGTACGTCTTTGGACTGTCGGAAGACACTGAAGAACGCAGAGGAAACCCACACAAGCATGCAGACAAAATGCAAACTCCACAGAGAGCCACCCGAGCCCAGGAATTGAACCCAGGACCTTTCTGCGATGCTCAAATAATATTTAGTTCAAGACACTGTGACAAGCATTACAACTCTTAAGGAGAATACCCAAAGGAAGCAACTGCTTTGCAAAGTATAGTTGCTAGTTCTGGTTGCCTAGGTAGCCTTCTCGCATGTTCCCTGCTTCTAAATGTTTCTGGGTGAAACTGTGAGAAGTTCCTAGCTAGATTCTGACAGGAAGAGTACATCAGCAAACTGCATCTAGCTAGTTCACTAATAAATAGCTTATAAGACCATAAGCCTACTTAAGTGGTTAGCATGTCCACCTCACAACAAGAAGACTTGGGGTTGATTCCCGGGCTCGGGCGTTTCTATGTGGAGTGTGCATGTTGTTCTCATGCTTGCGTGGGTTTTCTTTGGGTACTCCAGTTTCCTCCCTCAGTTCAAAAACATGCACAGTAGGCTAACTGGCTGTTCCAAACCGCCCCTAGCTGTGACTGCGGGTGTGAATGGTTGTGCGTGCGTTAGTCCTGCGATGGCCTGGCGAGCTGTCCAGGGTGTACGCTACTCTCGCCCAGAGTCGGCTGAGATGGGCACCAGCCTCCCACCCCCCCCCTCTCTCTCTCTGGGAACGTGCCATCTACACTCTTTGCGCAGACACCACTGATAGGTTGCTGAGATTGTAACTGACAGTGCAGAGAGAGAGAATTCCCCTCCCACCCAGAGAGTACGGCCAATTTAGTGTTTCCTTATCTTTCAATCATGAATGGCTTTGGCCTCCCTGGGATTCAAATAACGACTCCATTAGCAGACACCGCTAGCTGCACAAAGCTAGCTCCACTTAGAGCGCAAAAGGCTCGCTGTAAAAGCTGTGCTGTCGTAAAGCTATGAGCTTGATCTTGTTGTTGCGTAAGTGCTCATGTACCCACACAGGCAACCCAATGCACGCCAAAAAATTAAATCTCAGCTTTTGTGGATTTATTTACATATTTTGAGAATATTCAATTTACTTAAAAGTCAGTTTGAAGAGAGGCACGGTGGTGTAGTGGTTAGCACGTCCGCCTCACAGCAAGAAGGTCCTGGGTTCGATTCCCAGCTCGGAGTTTGCATGTTCTCCCTGTGCTTGCGTGGGTTTCCTCCGGGTACTCCGGTTTCCACCCACAGTTCAAAAACATGCACAGTAGGCTAATTGGCTGTTCCAAATCACCCCTAGGAGTGAGTGTGAGTGCGAATGGTTGTGTGACTGATGGCCCTGCGATGGCCTGGCGAGCTGTCCAGGGTGTACCCTGCCCTCGCCCAGAGTCGGCTGAGATGGGTGCCAGCCTCCCCACGACCCTAATTAGGATTAAGCGGTTCAGAAAATGAATGAATGAATGAATGAATTAAATCAATGAAACATTTATTACTAAAAGGAGTTTAAAGAGACGCTGTTACACATCTCCAAGGTACTTGATCTCACGCGTGCACGGATTTCACCTTTGTAAACCATAAAAATCCTGTTTTAGTGTGCTTTTTTGTGCGTATATACCCATGTATAAACTAAAACAATTATGCGCCTGTCACTGAATCCAATAGTCTCGATGTTCTGTTTCAGGGCTATTCGGTGACATCCACCCCACCTTTGGCACATAATTGTAAAGTATAATGTACTTTACAAGAACTGCAATTTAGTATTCCTACATTCCATCTGTTCACTCTGGACCCAATTCTGAACAAGTGCCCTTTCAAAACTGACCCCCCCAAGGACTCCAAGGATCCACTTTCTCAAAGAATTTGACTCAATATATCATAATTTGCATTAATATCAGACAGTCACATGAAATGTAAGTTTGTGCTCATGACAGAAATACTGAATACCAGAGAGAAAGAGAGAGAGAGAGAGAGAGAGAGAGAGAGAGAGAAACCTTGGGCAAACTTCTGTTTCGATTTTAGCTCCATACTCATTTATACTGCTCTGGATTCTCCTGAACTTGATTAGTCCTGCAGTCGAGTCCTGATGGACACCTGCACATGTAGTACAAGTCAATTAATAACATACTGCTACACAGGCAGCCAATCAGAGCCCTCTGGGAAATGACAGATGGTAATGTAACTACTTCAGAGACTATGAGCTAAAAAAAAAAAGGCAAAGAAACTGAAAAAAATAAAGCTGCAGAGACAAGAATCGGACAGCTACAAGTGCAGACAAAGGAGGATGCGCGTCTAATGTGTCATGATAACAGCTTAAAAACTTTCATTATGCAAAAAGATAATCACCCACTTCTTTTACATTCTCACATGAAACTATAACGCAGACACGGTATCATTTAGAGAGACTGAAGGATTGATTTCGCTTTAGCTGTTAAATCTGTAATTAGGTGGGGAAAAATTCTGTTTGACAAAAGGAAAAAAAATATCTTGTTCCTTTTGGATTTCATTTATAAAATAATGAACAATCCAACAGATGGATACTGTATATAAAGGAATATTGCTTCATATTACAGTTCTTGAGTCTGCACTAACATTTAGGCTGAATTAATTTCTTTTAATTGTGAAACTTTTGTCAGCATTAGCGCAGGTGGATGTTTATGAGGACTTTTATGCTAAGTGTCGGAAAAACAGATGGTTAATAAACTAAGCAAGATTTTCCCTAAAGTCAAGGAAATGATGTCCCACGCAACAGCAACTGACTAAAGTACTGTAAAAAAAAAAAAGAAAAAAAAAGGAGAAATAAGCAACAGGATGAAGAGTTAAAGGGGCGATATTAAGCTTTTCTGACATTTTTCGAATATCCCTTTTAGACAACGCCAGAGTGTCAAATAATGAGGTTAGCACATGTAACTTTTCCCTCTGAACTGTTTGGCCTGGCAGTAAACAAAAGGTTGTAGACAAATTGTATTTATTATTTAAATTTTTTTAATTATTATTTTGGGGGCACACTAGTGTGTCACAGCATGCTGGGCCTTCGATTAGCTGGCCTTCCCCCATGGCCCCTTACGCACAGCAGTATCACTGCCCATCCAAGTCTGCCTCAGCATGAAGACCATAAATGGGGAGGAGGAAGCCAAACAGGGTGTCTGACCTTTTACTATACTCTAATGTTTTTATTGTATTTCTTCTAACAGTGGTCCACAGTGTGTTTGATTCCAATCTGTATGCTTCATGAAAACAACAAGAAAACAGAAGCAAGAGTCCAGAAGCTCAAGTCTAAGAGCTTGGAGTGGTCACAGCACTAGTAGAAGCACAGACAAGAACAAGGGCAAACATCACAAAGCTATCACAACAGTGCATGGACAACAGAATATGGATCAGACTGGCTTAATAAAGGATAAGCGGACAGGAGAGCCAGTATTACCTCAAGGAGTAATGAGAGATACTTACCAAAAGAACGAGTAAGCAGGTAATTGAGGGCGAGAGTGTGAAAAGGAAACTCACGGTCAGAAGTCTCACAGCCCAGGCCATTAACAGTGCAGCAGAGGCGACAGAGATGTGACACTTTGGAGAAATCTGGCCCATGAATTTCCTTTGGGATTAATAAGGTTCAATTTTATCTGATCTCAAGTACACACAGTACAAAATGTCAAAATACACACATGTCAGAATCAGGAGTTTTTAAAACAGACGCTCTCGAACACCGCGTACACTGGGTAACCAATAAACCGATCAACCTGCTGGTAAAAGAAGCGGAATGACGTGTGTGTGTACTTCTTTCTCCTCGCTCCTTTTTCTGCTCGTATATGACCCTTCATGCCTCTAGAGGGTCACGCTCAATCTCTCACAGCAGCAGGTATACACAGTGAGTGTACTTCCCACAGAGAAAGGGTGGAACGCACGCACACACACACACACACACACACACACACACACACAGCCAAGAGAATTTTTAGCCTTCAAACCATGAAGGTGGAAGGTCGAGCCGGAGCTCTCCTGAGATGCTACAGACACAATGCCTGATGAATAAAGAGAGAAAATTGGAGAAAAGAAAAAAATAAATAAATAAAAACTAAAAGAACTAGTAGACTCAACCTGAAGATCCACAAGGACACATAAAACCTCTTTGTCACCTCAGGGAACATACTGACACCACACGCAAAGTTGTCACTCAGTTACTCGAGTTAGGGGTCGGCAAGAATTAGCTTATCTAAGGTGAGTGCATCTTTTTTAAAAAATAAATAAATAAATAAAAGGTGGGTTAAAGTAGAACAGTTCCGTCAAACGAAAACGCTGAGCAATTTTCCCAGCCACAAAAAGAATAGCCCTGTCCTGTTGAATAGCAGTAATCACAGAGCTATTTAATGGGATAAAGCAGCATATATTATCTCTGATTAAACGCCGGGAATGGCGTCTAGAGTAATTACTGTTAAAGCAGATGTATTCTGTCGACTTGCTGATGTTATTATGCATGTTCAAGGCGCTGAGAGTGAAAATTGCATTTGCACGAATGTGAAAATGATTTAGACGGACCAGCATGAGAGACCTGACACCTGAGTAAAAGGTGTACTCTGAAGTAGAACGTTTAAGTGCAAAAGTTAGCATTCCCCAAGAGTTTTAAATTACAGGAAAAAATAAGCATGAGGATTAATTTACACTTTACTTACACCAAATAAAGTATGGAAAATGACAGCATAGAGTTCTTACTCACTCACTTGCCAAACCACTCAATCCCACTATTAGGGGTGCGAGAAGGCTGGAGCTTATCTCAGCCGACACTGGCTGAAGGTGGGAAACACCCTGAACAGCTCACCAGACCATCGCAGGGCCAACACACACACAGACCCAACCATTCACACTCACACCAAGGAACAATTTGGCCACACAGCCAATTAGCCCGGTGTGCAGCATGACTGTGAACAAAATCCTGACCACGCCCATGCATGGAATTTCACCAAACTTGGTGGGGACACTAACCTACCTGTGTCCCATGGATGACTTCACTTTGGAATGTCTGGGTCAAGGGTGAAGGTCAGAGCACGGTCACAAATTTTTTGGAGATAGAGCGCCTATGACTTTCACGAGACACTCACCTTTGACCTTGGGTGACCGTAAAGGTCAAATCCCGGTCATTCTTCAAACTAGAGAGAATTTTTTTACCGAGTTGTTCATGTTTACATTCTACAGAAGATATTCTTAGACGTGTACATGAATAATTAAAACCAGTGTCCATATAGTGCCTATTTGCTACAATATCAATCCCTTTAATTTATTTTTGGATAGGTGGGAAGGCTAAACCTTACATACATTCATTCATTCATTCTCTGAACTGCTTATTCCTAATTAGGGTCGCGGGAAGGCTGGCGCCCATCTCAGCCAACTCTGGGCGAGGGCGGGGTACACCCTGG
>JAOUQZ010045002.1:0-10858 GCA_028564935.1 Neosilurus hyrtlii | reverse complement strand
CAGAACTCGATCACGCTACCGAGTGCTTTGAGTCAAATTTACGCTATACACTAGATAATGTAGCTCCTCTGAAAAGATACCTGGTATAATGATCATACATGCACACTTAAACAGAACACCTGTAAATTAGAACAAAAATGGTGTCAAACTAAATTAACGGTATTCCAACTAGCATGGAAAGGGAGTCTCCTTAACTACAAAAAAGCTTTTAGTGTTTTTAGAGCAATATATATCTCAAACCTAATAGAAGGTAACAAAAATAATCCAAAATACTTATTTAATATTGTTGCATATTAACATATTTAATATTAACTAGAAATAAGACCATAAATAAAACAGTGACAACTTTATGAACTTTTTTAATGGTAAAATTGAAAATATCAGGCAAAAATGTATTCCCTAAACTTCAAGTCAGATTTTTCAGCAATTAAAAAAAAAAAATAGAGTCTGTTTATGGTAGATAACACGTCGAGTGAAGGGTTTGGTAAAACATTAACGGTGAAACAGTCTTTCTTGAGGTCCCAAAGGAGACCTAGACTATGCTGCAAGGACAGTGCATCTGCTAAAGATCTAAGTCTTTAAAGTCTTTTGCATGATCTTGGAATGGTAATATTTCCAGGATCTCTTTCCTGTTGGCTGCAATTTTGTGCAACCTCAAGTTGGACTTGGCAAGGCCATCACGAGTCTTTTGCAACAAACTGTCAGCCATTTCTACAGTGGGCAGGGATTTAAAGCCGTCATCTACATAACAATCATGTGTCACAAATAGCTTGACGTCAGGGTCAAAGTCCATCTTAGAGCACTGGACAGACTGATGTAAGCCAAATATCGCTACTGCGGGGGAGGCTGTTACCAAAAACATGGACCCTCATCCGATACTCTATGATTGTTGAGGTTGTTGCCTTGAAACCACAGGAAGTGAAGAAAGTTTCTGTCCTCTTCCCGTGCATAGAAACAATAGAACATCTGCTCAATGTCTGCTGTAAAGGCTACTGCTTCTTTTCTGAAGCGCATGAGGATGCCAAGGAGGGAGTTGTTGAGATCTGGACCCTTTAATAAGACATCATTAAGTGACAGTCCATTGTACCGAGCACTACTATCAAACACAACTCTAATCTCTTTGGGCTTTTTGGGGTGATAAACTCCCACCTCTCTTTGCCTTCCTTTAACGGAGGGGCAATCTCTGCATGGCCTTTTTGTAAAATCTTTTCCATGAAAGCTAAGCTACAAAATCATCCCTCATTTCTGGTTTTCTGTCAAAGTTGCAGATCAGGGACATGAGCCAATTCATACCTTGGGTCTTGTTGTTTGGGAGCCTTAGGCGTGGTGATTTGAATGGTAACAGAGCTGTCCAGTTGTTCTTTGCATCCTTTTTCATTCCCTCTTCCATTATTTTCATGAAGGCACTGTCTTGAATAGAAAGGGAGACTTGATTGTCATTTTTAGTTTGTTCGAATACACAAAACCCAAGGTGATCTGGTTCACAACTTGATCTGTGACTAGGTTGTGGCACAGTGTGGCAGGAAATTTTGACCCTGTAGGGTTTCTCTCTCACATTGAACAGATTGGGGCAAGGCTGGAAACAAGTTGGCCGACCTCTCTCTGTCATGTTTGTGTAAAAGGCATTTACTGTTACTGTTTTGTGTATGCCACCCAAACACCTTTCCCACTATAACCCACCCCAAGTCTTATTTTTGTACAAAGGGTGTGTTGTTGGGGCCACTTATCTGTTTGTGGACTTTGTGCACCTTGACAATGTCCCATCCAAGCAGCATTAGTATGTGGGCATTTGGGTCAAGCTCTGGGATGAGGTGTGTTACTCTCTTCAAATGAGAGTGATGGAGTGCTGCGCTGGGCATTGGTATCTCCTCCCTGTTGTTGCGAATGTCATTACACTCAATCAGACTGGGCAAGAGGACATGGACTGTGCCATTTAGGGACTCTATGTTGTTACCAGTACCTCTCCTACCCATTGTCTCTTTAAGGCCAGCACATGTTCCTAGTAAGTAGGGAGAACCAGGGCCATTTTCTTTGAAAATCTCAAAAAACTCTGACTGAACAAGAGATCTGTTACTCTGTTTATCATGAATTGCATACAGCCTGACTGCCTGATCTGGGTGGCCTGCCGGGTATACCTTTACAAGGCAAATTTTAGAACATGACTTTTCAGTAAAGTTTTCACCACAGACTTGAGTGCATTTGGAAGTGATTCCACTGGGCAGACTGGCAGCCTGCTCCCTGCCATGCTCTACATTAGGTTCAGTTTCTTTGCTCCAGGGGGCTGGGCCTGGGTGAAGAGCTGTGTTGTGATTCTCATTGCCGCCTTCAGAGCATTGCACCCTGGTTTTACATTGTTTAGCAAAATGTGTTGACAAGGCACAGCATCTAAAGCAAATGTTGTTCTCTTTCAGAAATGTTCTGCATTTTTTAATAGGCTTCTCACGAAAAGCTCTACATTTCAAAAGGGCATGGTTTTTTGTGTACTGGACACAGTTTATTATAGTCATGTGTCTTTTTTGAATTTCCACGTGAATCATAGCTGGGGTTTGGAAGTACCTCTGTTTTTTGTACTGACACCTCTCTGTCTGTTAAATTTCCAGGAGGGTTCTCTGGTTTGGGGGCTGTGTCAACATGAGAGGCAAAATTAAAGCTTGGGTCATTTTTAATATTAGCTTCATGACTAACAAAGTCTACAAAAGCATTAAATGGGGGAAAAGAGACCTGATAGTCACGGTTGTTGTTTGCACCAACTGAAACCCACTTTTCTTGCAGGTAAAAGGGGAGTTTTTGTACAATAAGGTTCAAACCCCTTGCTGAGTCTAGAAAAGAGAGGCCAGAGAGGTCTCCCTCCTTATTAGCGCTCTGAAGCTCTATGAGAATGTCACTAAATTTTATCAGCTTTACATAGTCTCTGTTTGTGATCTTTGGAAAATTGCTGAGCCATAGCATTGGTCAAGTCTCTCCCAGATCATTTTTAACCCAGCATCTGGACAGTTGATGTGTATGGCTCTGATTTGTTCAACATGCTCAGCAGATTCCTTACTAAGCCACTTAAACAATAAATCTATCTCTTCACTTGCTGTCAGATCAAGACCCCTTACTGTATTCGCAAAAGAGCGTTTCCATTCTCTGTAGGTCTGTGACTTGTCAATAAACTGAAGAAGGCCTGTTGCTACAAAAAGTCACTAATATTTCCATCAATGTGGCTTGAAGGTCTAGAGTTGCAAGTGGGTTCATAAAGGCTGTCTCTTGATTTTTGTTGTGGCCAATCATGATTTCCCTTATAGTTTTCTGGAGGTGGAAGGGGAGGCAAGTTAGATAAAGAAGTGGCTGGCGTGTGGTGTTTATACATGGGCTGTTTAGGTTTTGTTTCTAATGATGGTCCACAGTTTAGTTGAGTTGGTCTGTATTGACAGAGTTGGTCTGTGAGGGATGAGTACCACAGGGGGTTCATCTACATTAGCTGGGAACTTATCAAATGATGGACACCCTTTGTTCATTTCAGCAGTTTCATTTTCAAACAATTTGGCTTGAGCCATGACATAATTTTCAATCCATACTAAACTTTCAAGAGAGGGGATATCTAAAACTTGTTTATCTATTTGTGACTGTACAGCAGCCTCTAAGACGTCTGCTTATGCTGCTGCCATAGCCGCCTCTTTCTCACATTGGAGGAGTTGGATGGATGCTTCAATTTGAGCCTGTTCCAGTTTTAGACTTACTTCTTTCTGAGCGAAAGTGAGACAAGTCTTTGCTGCCTCTGCTTTGGCTCTCGCCTTGGCTGCTGCTGAACCAGTGGAAAAGCATGAGGTATGAGATCTTGTTTCATATGATCTTGCAGACATGATGGTGTTGATAGCTTCTGGTAAGACACTGCTGTGCATTGCCGTGGCGTTGTGTCTGTAGCCTGTTCAGAGTTATCTTATCCACCTCGATGCTGTCATTTCACTGTTCTGTTCTCGTTGTGCGCTAGGCAACTAAACCCTTTACTCCAATCAAATTTCTGCAGGTAGGCAGTTAAACAGGTTAATTGATGAAGCAAATTGTGAAACTAAATAGGAAAATAAACAAACAATGATCAAATTATAAATATTATATGCTCATAAATGTGCAAAGTATAATATAAACAATTGTATTGCATTTTTTCATAGCAATTGCATGATTGTACATAGCGTGCACAATATTGAATTTTGCGTGTGGGGTGGAACTGCGGGTTGCGGAAGATCTATTAAGAGTGATTGCGTAAATGACACGTGCAAGCTTGTTGGAGACATGCCCATTTAAATGAGGGTTTTGCGTGTTTCATGTTTTGCACCATGGCCTGTTGGGAGCGCAAAATGAAATTCAACCCAACAGGAGTGCTATATGGGAGAAAATCTGAAAATTTAAATGCTGTTGTTAAAATGATGCAAACAGTGGATGAAGTTAAAAGAAAACATCAAGACATCAGAAGAGTAAGTCACTGAAATTGCCGGGATTGACACACTGGACCTAATAGCAGAACAGGGTAGGTGCACAGTAACATCCTTTTTTCTGAGAAGATATTTCTTTAATAAATGAAAAATGAATGTTCCTCCTGTGGCAACATTTTGCAGTCTTTCAAGTCAAATCCCCAGCAAAAAAACTTGTATGTATATATATGTATATATTTATCAGAAGTTCAGCCACCTCCCTCAAATCCACCCAAAGCAGCCGCCACCCCTGCAGAGCCTCGAAAGGGTCCAGAGGACATTGATCTGGAGTTGCGGCGGGTACAAATCAAGCCGTCTGTAGCCCTTCAGACAATTGCACGGGAGATGCATGCAGCTTCATCGTTGGCACAGGCGGTCAGACGTGACATTCAGGCCATTGCCACGCACTGCTGACAGATGGTCAGCACAGTATCTGCCCTGACAATGGCCGTCAATTCTGTGGCAAGAGGACTACAGGCAATGACTGCGCTCCATCCAGGTGTTGATGCGGGCCGACCAAGTCCTTCAGCGACAGCTCGGCAGCCACTGCCTGGAGAGGGAGAAGATGTGCACATGGTGAGTAAGTTTAACCTGTGCAGAAGGAAACAAGCACTAGACCTTTTAAAGAAAAGAGGGAAATAAAACACACAATTGTCACATTTAAGTATTTTTACACTGCTGTGAATATTTATTTTGTGTAAAAAATGAGACTGAGCATTTCATTTGATAATATGGGCAGTGGTGGCTTAGTGGTTAAGGCGATGGATTACTGATCCGAAGGTCAGGGGTTAAATCCCCACTATCACCACTGTGGGGACCTTGAGCAAGGCCCTTAACCCTCAATTGCTCAGTTGTATAAAAATGTCAATTGTAAGTCGCCCTGGATAAGAGCATCTGCCAAATGCTCTAAATGCCAATGTAATAATATGCTTATATGAATTTAGAAAGTGATTTCAATCATCTTTTTTTAATAAATGTTGCTAAACTTTGTCATGCTCTGTGGTTTATTCGGTCACCCTAGGCCAGAGGGAACGTTCTGGCACTCGTATTCTGATCTAGAACATATGTTTAATCAAGGTGTTTTTTTGCATTACATATTATTGAATGAAAATGGAAAAATGAATGCATGCCCCAAACATCTTACAAGAAGTAAGTTCGAATGAGACTGCTGCATGTCTGCATCCCCGCAGCATTGGGTTGTTGCTCCATACGGAGGTATTGCGTGACTTCAAGTTCCTCCAACAGCTCCAAAATGGCAAGGCTGGATAGGCGATATGTTTTAATGACTGTTTCCTCATTTATTCCAAAAAAGTTCATACAAGCGTAAAAAATGCATTCTCTGCATCTTCTTTCATTGTTTCGATGTCTCCTTCTCACCACAATAACTGCATCTTTGTGTGCGCAATTACGCATACAAACCATTTGGACTTCCCTTTGAGACGTGTTAAATATAGACACAGTTTGTATAAGCAAAATTGCTTTCAGGTGTGCTAAAATTATTTATTTACATTTTCTTCTCCCTGTACACGCACAATTGCGTGTTAACCGCCCCATGTTGCATATTCATTGCGGCAAACGTACTAACTGGCTAACACTACTAACACAATTTTGCACATTTGAACCAACCTTTAGTGCGCACTGTTAGTCAATCAGTTTGTACATTTTTCTGCATGTGCAATGAGTTTTCACACGTTTTTATACATGCAAACCATTAGTATATCCGGCCCATAGTTATTTAGTGAAAAGAGTTCAGTGCAATGACTTATTTAGTACACAGTGTTATTGAGTGGACTACCTTACTCAGTGAACTTTTTCAATACACAGGGTTATTCAATACACAGAGTTTTTCAGTACAAAGACTTATTTAGTACACAGAGTTTTTCAGTACAAAGGTTTATTCTGTACACAGTATTATTCCATACAAAGTATTATTTAGTACATATCGTTATTCAGTACAGAACATTATTCACTACACTGTGCTATTCAGTACACAGAGGTATTTAGCAACAAAATGTATTCAGTAGACTTATCCAGTACACAGCATTATTCAGCACACATTATTATTCATTTAACAGTGTTATTCAGTGAACTGAGTTATTGAATAGACAGAGTTATTCAGCACACAGTATTATTCCGTACACAAAATTATTCAGTACCCAATTATATTCACTACACAGTGTTATTCCATACATATTGTTATTCAGCAGAAAGAATTATTTAGTAAAAAGGCTTATTCAGTACACTGTGTTTTACTTAGTGCACAGTTATTCAGTTTACAATGTTATTTAGTACACAGAGATATTCAGTAGACAGTATTATTCAGTACACAGTGTTATTTAGTACACAGAGATATTCAGTAGACAGTATTATTCAGTACACAGTGTTATTTAGTACACAGTGTTATTTAGTACAAAGTGCTATTCAGTACACAGTGTTATTTAGTACAAAGTACTATTCAGTAGACAGTGTTATTTAGTACACAGAGATATTCAGTACACAGTATTATTCAGTACACAGTGTTATTTAGTACACAGAGATATTCAGTAGACTGTTATTTAGTACACAGAGATATTCAGTACACAGTATTATTCAGTACACAGTGTTATTTAGTACACAGTGATATTTAGTACAAAGTGCTATTCAGTACACAGTGTTATTTAGTACACAGAGATATTCAGTACACAGTGTTATTTAGTACACAGTGTTATTTAGTACACAGAGATATTCAGTACACAGTATTATTTAGTACACAGTGTTATTTAGTACACATATATTCAGTACACAGTATTATTCAGTACACAGTGTTATTTAGTACACAGACTTATTCAGTACAAAGTATTACTCAGTACACAGTTATTCAGTAAACAGATTTATTCAGTGAAAAGTTATAGCTATTCATAACACAGTGTTATTCAGTACACTCTGCTATTCAGTACACATTTATTTAGTAAAAAAAAGTTATTCAGTACACCATATAGAGTTTTTCATTACACAGTGATATTTAGTACACAGTATTATTCATTATTCAGAGTTATTCAGTACACAGTGTTTTACTTGGTACACAAAGTTATTTGATGAAAAAAGTTATTCAGTACACAGTTTCTTATATTAAACTTCCGAAGACAAGGGTTCTATCAGGTAGAACATAAATTTTTTTCTAAATACAAACTTTGAAATCCACATGAAACGAAAATACACTGAACCAGGAAAACAAAACAAGGCACAAGGGGCTAACAAAAAACAACTCGGAGGAGAGACATGGAACCAGGAAGTGGGGAAAACTTTGAGAAAAAGAAGTTTCCCTGCTGTGGGGCACCGAGGTGTTTTGACTGTGGTGCATGCCGTGTGCCCGACTACAAACCTGTTGGCCATGGTGGACATTTTGGGCCCACAGTACTGCTCCTGGAAGAGTGAGAGGGCTGCTGTGGTCCCTGGGTGACCAGTGCTGGGAATAGAGTGCACAGCCTCCAGCAGGGGAAGTCGGAGGTCCTGGGGTATATACTGATGACCGGACAGCGTGTCAGGTAGAGCAGGATCTGTTCCTCGAGGGCCCACTGGATGGCATTAACAAACACATGGAGCAGGAGTATGGCTGTGGGCTGGTCTGGTGCTTCATCTGCTTCATAAATGAATGAGAGAGCGTCTGCCTTGATGTTTTGGGATCCAGGGTTGTACTTTATGGAGAAATTGAACCATGTGAAAAATATGGCCCTGCAAGCTTGGCAGGGAATGAGTCGTTTGGCCTCTCACAGATAGCGTAGGTTCTTTTGGTCCGTGATGACCTGGAAGGGGAATCGGGCCCCCTCTAACCAGAACCACCATTCTTCTAGTGCTAGCTTGATTGCTAAGAGCTCATGATTTCCCACACTGTAATTTTGCTTGGCTGGGATAACTTTCCTGGAAAAGTAGGAAGAGGATAGAAGTCACAGGTTACCTCCTTGCCGCTGCTGAGATGACACTGCCCCCACCCTGCAGGCTGAGATGTCTACTTCCACAATGAAGGGTTTGTCGGGATTGGGATGTTGCAACATGGGGGCTGAAAGGAATGCCTTCTTGAGGCACAGAAATGTCTGTCGGGCCGGTTCAGTCCATTGCAGGGTCTTGGGTTTATTACGGAGGACGCCGTCAAGACTGAACAACATTGAAGTTCTTGATAAACCGGCAGTAAAAGTTTACAAAGCCCAAGAATCTTTGTAATGCCTTCACTGTTTCTGGTTCAGACCAGTTCTTAATGGCTTGTACTTTCTCCATCTGGACCCCTTGGGGATAAATCACATAGCCCAGAAACAACACCGTGGTCTGATGGAAGGTGCATTTTCGGCCTTGAGGAAGAGCGGGTGCTGGCGGAGGCGCAGGAGAATCGGGGTCATGTGGTGAGCATGAGTTGGGAGGTCTGGGGAAAAGATAAGGATGTCATCAATGTATATAATCACAAATCTATCCAGCATGTCCCACAATATGTCATTTATAAAGCCCTGGAACACAAAGGGTGCGTTAGCAAGCACATACAGCATAACCAGATATTCGTAGTGGCCGGTGGGTGTGATGAAAGCTGTTTTCCATTTGTCTCCTTTGTGGATTCACTCCAGGTTGTAGGCACTCTGGAGATCGAGCTTGGAGAACACGGATGCCCCTCGGAGTTGTTCCAGGGATGACAGCATGAGACAACAGTGATGTGGTTGAGGGCTCGGAAATTTATGCACAGAGTCCATAATATAAGACGGAGGCCTCCATCTTTTTTTACTCTGTACACAGTTATTCAGTACACAGGGGTTTTCAGTACACAGACTTATATAGTACACAGTGTCACTAACTTCAGAGTTATTAACTGCAAAGAATTAACTTCATTTTTTCATTCATTTTAAATGATTGAAAATTACTTAAAATATATTTACACATCACTGTTCATTAAGAGATGGTGAAAGAGATGCTATTAAACACTACATCCTGATGCAGAGACTAATAAACATCCACCATGTCTGTGCTGGTTTAACTCTACACATTAAAGCAGCAGTGAATTTGAGTCATCTGTACGAGCACATTGAGTTCAAATCTTAATAAATAGGAAATAAATGAATTCTGAGTAGTGTTCATGCTTGTAAGAGAAAGTCTAAAGTCAGCAAAATACATTCTTATTAAGAAATATCTAAAGCAGCAGTACAAAGTATTTTTTTATAAATGGTATTATAGTTTGAATGAGCTGGAGGACTTAAGCATGACTGGGACTAATCGTTTAAAAGAATCCTGAAGGAAAAAGGTTCTAGTTTCATTTGAACACAGCTTAATGAGACAGATAGAACCTGCTGCTGTTCAACGTTCCATCAACAATCATTTAAACGCTGTGTTGCAAACATTCTGTTTCAAGAGTCAGATAAAATCCAAACGAGGGGGGGTATGAACACATCAGAGGGAATACTCCTTCATTCATTCATTCATTCATTCATTCATTCATTCATTCATTCATTCACTGAATAACTCACTTGTTCATTCATTCATTCGTTCACCTATTCATTCATTTATTTTCTCATGTATTCGTTCACCCACTCTCTAACTTACTCATTCATTCACCCATTCATTCATTCACTCAGTATTCATTTGTTCACTCTCCCATTCATTCATTCACTCTCATTGATTTATTCACGTATTTATTAATTCATTCATTCACCCCTTTGTTCATTTACTTACTCATTCATGTATTCACTCATTCATTTATTTTTCATTTCACTCAGTCATTTATTCATTCACTTACTCACTCATTCATTCATTTACTCACTCTCTCATATATTCATTTATTTATCTATTAATTCACTTACTGACTCATTCATTTACATTTACAACATTTAACAGATGCAATTATCCAGAGCAACTTACAGAAGTGTGTTAATTATTATCAATGAATCCATTCTAATAATGGTTCAATAGGACACAGGCTGAGTATACCATCAGTCAAAAAGATGCGTGTGTGTGTGTGTGTGTGTGTGTGTGTGTGTGTGTGTGTGTAAAAGACAAGTAAGAGCGAGAGAGAGAGAGAGAGAGAGAGAGAGAGTGTGTGTGTGTGTGTGTGTGTTACCCATACGCTCTCTTTCTTACACACACTCTCTTATTTACTCTCTCTCTCTCTCACACACACATAGACACACACACATACTTTCGCTCTCATGCACACACACAGACACACAGACACACACACACGCACTTACTCTCTCTCTCTCTCTCTCTCTCCCACACTCTAGTGTGTGTATGTGTGTGTGTGTGTGTGAAAGAGAGTGTGTGTGAGAGAGAGTGTGTATGTGTGTGTGAGAGAGAGAGTGTAAATGAACACACACACACACACACACACACCAGACTCTCTCTCTCTCTCTCTCTCACACACACACACACACACACACACACACACACACACACAC
>JAOUQZ010045001.1:0-10858 GCA_028564935.1 Neosilurus hyrtlii | reverse complement strand
TTACTATGTAGAGCTGCTTTGTGACAATGTCAATTGTAAAAAGCGCTATACAAATAAAACTGACTTGACTTGACTTGTTGTGTTTTCTTCCCAGCAGAGCTGGGGATGGTGAGGTCATCAGTGATGTGCACTCCAAGGAACTTGCTGGTTCTGACAGTCTCTACCTTAGAGCCACTGATGTGCAGAGGTTGTTGCTCTGGCACCAGCTCACTAATTTTGCAAATTCCTCTCTATATTCTCATAAGATCCAAACCTTAATGTTGTGGATCTTGTCATTTCTCCGCACCACTGTTGTTCCTTAGCAGCTGATAACTACTTAACTTGACCAACTTTTTCAAACAGGAAGACATTTGGCAAAATATTAATACCCAATGGCCCTCAAATGTAAAAGGATATACACATAGTGTAGTTGAAAGAAAATACGATGCTGTTATGATGTCATCATATCAGGACAATGGGGTTCAAGAGGATATGGTCCCTCATTGCTGGTGCTGAAAAGGTCAATGACTGAAGATTTGTGTCATAAGCAAATTTGATGATGGGGCTGGATTTAGACTTGACAGTTCAATCAAGGGTGAGCAGCATGAACAGCAGTGGGCTGAGAACATGTGCCTAGCCTGATGGTGCCTGATGTTCTGCTTTTAATGCACACTGACTGTGGTTTTTCTGTGAGAAAGTCCAGAATTCAATTTTATACCATCTGTTGGTAAGACATGGCATCGGCAGTGGAGCAGTTGGAACAATAGGCCAATTGCAGGGGATCCAGTAAGGAGGGGAGAGATGAGTGGATGTGTCTCATGACAAGACATTTGAAGCACATCATGATGGAAGTCAGTGCCCCTAGGCAATATAGTCATAAATGCATATCACTGTAGTCTTCTTTCACTGGAAACCCAAACAAGTTCACAGTACTCAAAAATTTTATAGTAACTGATTACCTAAGAAAGTTTGAGTACATATACTATTTCTTTTAACTAAACTAAACTATAATTCAGATAAACTTGTAATTTTCAAGTTCTCTGAAATTATTCACATACCTGTATCTTTTGAGCTCAATGCACTAAATTATTTTCATTCAATAGGACAAAAAAGTTTAATGAACTTAATAATGGTTAATTAATTCAACCTAATAAATCTGTGAAAATAATACTTAATAAGCTTACAGTTTTTAAGTCAACTCAATTTAGTTTTCGCAAGTTGTTAGTACCCTACAAGTTTACTTTTTAAAAGTGCCAAACTAAAGTAAAACAAAAGTAGCTAACTCTTTCAAAGGAGCACTACTTATTTTTAAATATTAACCACATTTTATTGCCAAAATAATTTTCTGCCTTTACACTGAAAGTTACTGTACAATAAACATTAAAACATTTAAAATTTCCGTTAAAAGAATGAGTCGAGAAGAATTTAAGATCACACCATTTACTTTTTTGTAAAAAAAAAAGCATACCTTTGAAAACGGAAATACACTTTAGAAAGCAAAAGCCATAGAAATAGTCACTGAAATAGAAATAATGGCCTGAAACAAATCAAATCAATACATCACACATTGCATTTAAGCATTGCCCTTTTATTAGTAGCAATGTTATTAGTAACAATCGAACTTCCTATATAAACAGTCTGCAAACTTTAACATACTAATCCATGGAAAACGGACCTGAAAAACATTTTCAGTGGTTGAACCTACAATGTATACTGTCACAGCAAACTAAAGCTTATTGGCAGAAAATTGACCTGAAAATTCTTCTTCTTCTACGTACTTCATACATTGAGCTGCAGTAATCTGATACTTAAGCTTTAAATACCAAGTGATCAAGTTTTTAGGAAATCAGAATAACTATTTCAATTCAATAAGGAGTAGGGGAAAAAACTCTTCCGGCATCTGTAAACACTAAAAAATAGGGGCACAGCTGTAAGTTGACATAGTAGAAATCAAAATCTAGTAGTAACACATAGTATCAAGTAATTTTAAACTTAATTTTCATCTCAGCTATTTTTGTTTACCTTAATGCTTTGTTCACACTGACAGTCCAAATCAGATTTTTAGCAAATCCAGATTGTATCCATCTTTTTTTTATCAATCCGTTTTTTTGACAGTGTGAGCAGCCAAAAAGTACATGAGGTATGACTTTTCCAAATCTGGTTAAAACCACATTCAAAGTATGACCACTGATGTGCTGAGTTAATCCTAGACATACCTGAAGATCATAAGCCTTGAGGATTACCCGTAGTGCCTCTGTGGTCTTGCCAGTCTGTGATGCCTTCTGCCTGTACACGTTGATCAGTCGTGGTGTGTATCGGTCAAGCTTTGAGTAGAAAGTGTTGCTCAGGTTCACATTTGTAATGCGATGGAACTCTGAACAAACCTGTAAAAACACAAACAAAGGCATATTGACAGAATCATTCAATACTTATTTCTGGCATCTTGCAGTGTCATACAATTAACACACAACTGATTAGAGGGGGAAGACAAAGAAAAGCAGCTGTTACCTGTGATTCCATGTGCAAGGCTGGTCAGCTCTTCAGAAAGTCTCTAACTGGTAATTCACTCTTAATAATGTCTTGGCGGAGTAAGGCAAGGGTCATCTGCATGAGCTTTTCTATCAACAGCAGATTTTTATCTGCCTTTTCGACTTCTATGATCTGCAGTCTTATCTGTTCAAGTGTAGCCTGGTCCCCTCCTTTAGAAAACTTGGGCAGTGAGTTTACTTCAAAATGATGGGCTCGTTTAATATTGGAATGAGGGTGTTCGTTGTCTGGGTTGTTTTTGCTGCATTGATGGACACCTCTGCACACCCTGATCTGGACAGTTTTTGGTGATAATTACCCATCTTAAAGCCTTAACTGACCTTCCATTCAAACCATCCACTCTTATTTCCAAGCTCTCTCAGGCATGGGTGGGCTGTAATTAGGTCTCCAGCAGCCTTACCAAGTTCTCGGTCAGCCATACTTTCCAGCAAATTGTGCTTCTGGGATCTTGTCAATTTGACCATATTTCCAGAAGTCCATGCTCCACTTCATAAGAGAAAGTTGGCACAGGGAAAACAACAGGCCAGTTCTTCTGGAGCTGACTTAAGTGTACATGTGGGAGTATGTCTGTATCAGAACTTGCAATAGATGACTCATCACTTTCTGATCTCATAACTTAACATCACTGTACCCTTCTCTGGAAGTTCCTCTATATCCACAAGTACACTTAGCTGCCCATCAAAGTCTGGGTCTTCATATTGAAGGCTGAAGTCGCCATCCAGTCTTGGCTTGAACTTCTCTTGCATTATGATCTACAGTTCTTCTACAGACTTTGGTTGGCCATTGTGACTGAGCTTTACAGCAACATCTGTGTCCACATAAACACGTAGCAGGAATTTCTGGGGGGGCAGCCAACTCCAAATAAAACATGAAATAGCTGTCTCTTTAAAGAGGCATTGTCCTCTAACAATAAGCTACCAATAAAGCCCATAAGGTAAGAATGTCTACTTCTAGTTAGTTTATATATATATATGATTCTTGTTCTCGGCAAAGGAAAACAATGTGATTGTTCACCCGGAAAATCTGTTCAATTCTGCAAGACTTTGGCAGTGCACCCTCTTGTCTAACTGATACAAACATTCCTGCAGCATAATCAGTGCCATCTATGGTTACCCTTGATGTGCTGTAAATCATGTTGCTGTCAGTTTTTTTGGGCTATATATTCTTTGGCAATATCAGGGAGTGTGGAAACCATCACAAAGATAATGTCTGATGTCTGTTGGTGAGGCTTAAAGCACGATGGGGCTCTCAGATAGTACGCCATCATATACTGATGCCTCCATGTTAATGTCTTTAGCGCATTCTTAAAATTTTGTGTCATGAACAGTGCGCTTGAAAAAGCGATGTTTACCCTCAAATCTAATTGTCCACAGATGAACAACACTGCCAAAACAGCGAATGAGGTTGGGGTAGTGTTCAACATAATGGTGTTTGGGGTGGAGTGTGAAGTGACGAAAGACTTCCTTCAACATCGTGGTCTTGAATCTTTGCCTGTAAATACTGGATAGTTTCCTCTGTAAATTTTGGAGACAGCACCAATTCAACTATTGCCTCCAAATCCATAAGCACGATCCAAGCTCCATGTTCCTCAGGAATTCTATCACCAATAATTAAAGGGAGCAATCTAAGCAATTTAGCGTTTTCATGACCATTGCCTCCAATGGTGTTCTTTTTAGCATATGTCTTTGGGATATGCTGGGGACATTGTCTGTGTGCTGGGATGGAAATGATGCAATTCTTTTGTTCAAATACTGAAGAGTGAAGTATTTGGAACGGCTCATCTTTCTAATACACCAGGCCAGTTCTACAGGCACAATGCCCTCCAACAGATCATGAAGGACATCAGGTGGGAAACAAGTAACAGCATGAAAATACTCCAACGTCTGGTTAAAAACACAATTCCCTTGGACATCACGCTGACTCTCTTTCTCCCCCTGCTTCACAACATTCAAATCATGATCATGACTGGTTTCTGTCCTCACACCTCACACACTCCACTGTCCTTCATATATGCAACCTCATGAGACTCAATTTGGTCTGATGTAGCAGTGCAGAATCTGGAAAAATATTTGTCCCTAAAAGACTTCATAAAACCTGCAAATGTATGGGCTGCAAGATTGTCAGACACCACACACATGATTGTGCCCTTAACAACCTGTCCACTGGATTCAATGAACACACCATCTTTTTCAAGAGTACAAAGTTCTCCCAACATAGGGCCAGGTATTTTTTCATAGCCAAATCTCTCAACATCTGGGACTTTACATAATGCTGCAAGCTGAATCAGTGTGTCTAAACATCTCCTGAATCATTTCAAGAATGGAAATGTGCACTGTAGTGTGTCCTGGCTCTAGTTCATACTGTACAGGCCTTACCACAGGGTAATTTATTTCAACATAAGTTTTCCGTCTCTTAGTTGTGGACAATTCCTCACCTTTAGCTGTTGAACTAGTAAAAATGTCACAGCCCATAACGTTGTGCCTCCGGAAGACCTCTTGTATAGTCTTCTTGATGACTGGCAGAGACAAGGAAAATATATGAGACAAATATGTCTATATACTATAATTTCCTGAGTTACCAAGTCAGAGACATGGAGAACAGTTTGCATCTTTAAATATAATGATGCCAAGTTATGGAACAACTGAGCCCTCAATTCATCAGTGTCACCGTCACTCTCAACCCCCAGAATTATCAAAGTCTTTTGTAGTCTCACACTGAGCAGGACATTCATCAACACCATCAGCAAAAGATGATGCTGGAGTAACTTCATTCTCTACAGACATCACACCATCTTCAAAATCTGAACTGCCACTATGGGCTTGGCTTTTGTGTGCAGTGAAGGAAGAATATGCATTGGTGCGGTAGTTACAGTTTGGGGCAAGTGACCACTCCTGCTTTCTCAAATGGCTTCTCAAATGTCCAAACAATACTGCCTCAGAAAAGGAATGCTTGAAGTTATACAAGTTGCATGAATAATACATATGTGCATCCTTCTCTCTATCCAATGTTTGTGTATTTCTATGACATTGTGATAGATGTGCTTTAAGTGCATCAAAAGACTGAAAGCTAGAAATGCAACTGTCATAGAGACATGGCAGGGGGCTAACTCTAGAAAAACTACTGTGTTGTAGGCAACAATGTCTGAATAATTTAACCCTGGTTTGAAACAATGCAGTGCACACCTTGCATTTCCACTCCACTGCCATCCCAACTGTAAGTAGCCTTAAAGTTAGATCTGATACAGTACCAGGATTGAGGATGGACTGCTCAGGCACTTCCACTTGAGCCTGCAAAGATACATATTACCACATTACTGTGAAATGCAATAACAAATTTTGCATATATAATATTTCACTTAACTCATTAAAAAATAAGAATCACTATCAGCATGCATCTAAATACCAATCCATTTTTCCACTTCATAGTCTACTAAGATACAGGCTAAAAGTTACTGCAATGAACAACCAACACACCAAATCAAAAACTGGATAACTCAAGAAAAATGAGAAATCATATTGCTGGAAAACTCTCGAGAGCACACTGACCTTCCTCGTACTCTTTACTGCATGCATTGTGAGGGCTGATTTAAATTAAGTGGTTGCCCGCAATTTCCAAGCCATAACTGCAGTGTATAAGCACCATGTTTACTGGTAATAACCAAATAAGGTGAGCTAAGTGCATACCACTGTTAACTTATTTTTAAATGTATTTTAAAGTGTGGAGAAGCTGGTCAGGTGTTATTTTCTAAACATACCTGGGCATGTCTGTTGCATGCACGGGTAAAGAGAAATAAACAGAAAAAAACTTCAGTTTTAACAGAATTTGCATGGCGAGCAAAAAAATACCCATGAAAATCCAAACATTTTCTACATTTTTTTTGCTTTAAGGTTTGTAAAAACAAACATATTTTGTTTGGGTGCTCCACTTTAATTTTTGCCTCAAGTTATTGACATTACCCTAACGCGGTAGCTTGCTAGTTCAAGAATGACAATTAGCTTTAACCTAATATGAAGAGAAATGAAAAGATTATAAAAATATCTGCCCCGGTCAATTCTTTTTCCACAGAAGTAAGGTGCATGTAGAAATTCGTCTTCGTCTCATCCCAAATTCTCTGTGATCTTTTCTTATTATGTTCTGATCTACGTCCTGCAATGACGTTAATAACCTCAGACGTCACGTTTGACTGACACTAAAGATTGACTATAAATACAGAGAGCTTTTTTTAGATCAATGCAGTTGATCTGGGTCCAAATGGTTTGTATGGAGAAGGAAAAGGTCAAGGCCATCAAAACCTGGACTGAACCTGAGATGGTAAAGGCCCTGCAATGATTCCTGGGATTTGCCAACTTCTACCGCCAGTTTATAAAGAACTTTTGTGTATTGACGGCTTCCTTAACCACTCTTCTCCGTGGCAAACCCAAGACCCTGATCTGGAATGACACAGCCAAACACGCCTTTCAGCGCCTCAGGGAGGCATTTCTACCAGCACTGGTACTACACCATCTGGTTTCAGATAAGCCATTCATCGTGGAAGTAGAAGCCTCAACCAGTGGAGTAGGGGCTGTGTAATCGCAGCGTCAACAAAAAGAAAACCAACCTTTGCCCTGTGCATTCTTCTCACGAAAATTAAGCCTGGCAGAGCAAAACTATGACGTGGGGAACCGCGAGCTCCTGGCGAGCTCCAAGCTCAAACGCCCTTGAGGAATGTTGACACTGGTTAGAGGGTGCACAATATCCCTTTCAGGTTATCACCGATCAAAAGAATTTATGCTATATAAGAGAGGCGAAACAACTGACTCTCCACCAAGCTCACTGGGCCTTATTCTTCACACGGTTCAATTTCACCATTAAGTACTGCCCGGGGTCACAAAACACCAAGGCTGCTGCCCTCTTACACATCCATGATGGCAATGAAGCCTCGAATCAGCCCACCGCAATACTCCCTCCCAAAGTGTTCATCAACACCATACCGTGGGCTCTGGAGGAACAAATTCAAACTGCCCTGGAGTCAGATCCGGTGCCACCTGAAACACCACAAGGACATCGGTACATACCCTGGAACCTCTGACTTCCCCTGCTGGAGGTGGTACACTTCACATCAGGTACTGGTCTCCCAGGGGCCACAGCAACTCTCTCCTCCAGGAGCATTATTGGTGGCTCGGAATGTTCACCATGACCAAAAGGTTTGTGGCCTGATGCGAGGCTTGTAACATTTCTACAACACCTCGACACCCTCCCTCTGCCCGTCCCTTGGCATCCATGGTCGCACCTGGGGGTGGATTTCATGACGGATCTCCCACCATCCGAAGGTAACACTTGCATCCTGGTCATAGTGGACCATTTTTCTAAAACGTGTAAACTAATTCCCCTCCAGTCCCTCCCTACAGCATCAGAGACAGCAAGGGCCTTATTTGAACACATCTTCTGCAACTTTGGGTTGCCTGAGGACATTGTCCAAGTCCCCATTTTCTTGGTCCCTTCAAAATCACCACACAAATAAACCCAGTCACTTTCAGATTAGAACTCCCTCCTACCTATAAAATTCACCCAGTTTTTCATGTCATGTCATGTCATGTCATGTCATTTTCTTAACCGCTTAACCCTAATTAGGGTCGTGGAAAGGCTGGTGCCCATCTCAGCCTACTCCGGGCGAGGGCAGAGTACACCCTGGACAGCTCGCCAGGCCATCACAGGTTTTTCATGTCTTGCTACTTAAACCATATCACTCACCCATGGTTTCCCCATCTACAGAGTTGGGCAAGGCAACAGATCCCCCTCCACCTCTGGCTATGGACAACGGTCCCATCCATGCCGTCTGGGGTCTCCTGAACTCTTGCTGGCGCCGTGGGAGGATCGAATAACTGGTCGAATGGGAAAGCTATGGTCCAAAGGAACAAACCTGGGTCCCCGACATGGATATCCTGGACTCCATCCTAATGGAGGACTTTCATCGCCATCACCCCAGCCGACCAGCACCCTGCACCTGGGGTCGCCCACGGCGTCGACAGCACCCAAACTCCGGAACGGCTCCTGGAGGGGGTACTGTTACGTCAGTATTGAACTCTCTCCCAACTCTCACACACCGCGAGCACACTCTCCCGAATATTAATGATCATCACCTGCACCTCATCACCAGCGCTGATTAGTGTCCCCATATAAACCCCCGCTAGACACACTTCAGTGTCTAGCCTCGTTGGAGATGTGCTTTGAATCTCAGCTACTCCTTCTAGCATCTTGGACTCACCTATAGATCCGCTTCCATTCTCTGTTGAAACTTCTTCTGAAGTCTCTCTCATGCCCTGGTTCAATATACTGTTGTTTTGTTGGTTTTTGTTCACCCCTCGTGGCAGATTTCATTTCAGATCCCCTTTTTTGTTTATGGTGTTTTTGTAGCTCACGGAGCCCGTGCTTCTTTGGGACTATTAAACCCACCTTATTTCACCCAAACCTCTTGTCTCTGGGAGTCAGTCATAACACCCATATGTGGGTGCAAGGATTTATGGTTGTGCACACAAGTGTGAGCATATGTGTGCAGTATATGACTAGGGGTTGCCTGAGTGAGTGAATGCCTCCTGGTCTGACTTTTTGTCCCAGTACGGCCCTGCCTGAGATGCATTAATTTTTATCAGAAACATTAAAGTCTGGAAACTGATCTTCATGACAGTATTTTAAAATGGCACCACAAAATAGCTCCTTTCAGTGATCACTTGGTCTGTGCTCGTGCACATCAACACCAGGGGCACATAGATGGATTATAATGTAGATGACACAATACCCTGGGAGAGATTTTATTTTGCTATTTTTTTTGTTAAAATTCGAAAACTTACAACTGTCTCACTTGATGCAATGAATTGTGGTATTAATGTTGTTTTTCACAGTTTTGAATTAGATATAGGGTACACTGGGTTAAGCAAAAAAGGGTAGTATGACACCCTTTTTTTGGACAACAACATAGCTAAAAATTCTCGATTATACATTTTCACTTTTTTTGAATAGAATATGACTTGTTTATCACAAATTGGTTTGTTGGAAGGGTGTTTTTATAACATATTGATGTATTTGACATAAAATTTCCCTGTGACTGTAGAATATCTTGGCTCAGATAGAGTCTGGCTCAGACAGAAAGACTGGCTCAGATTTACAAACTGTACTTAAAGAGGATTTATTAAACTCAAACTTAATAAAATATTAGTATTATACCCATCAAAACATGCTATTCTTACTAAAACCTTCATCAAGGAAAAAAATAAATTGAGTAACAAATCCTCACAGAGTGGAGTGCTATTGAATGGCGAAAAGTGAGATGTTGATGAAGCTAAAGAAACAGTTAATGTGGAACTATTCAGCATTAAATGTACTGCAATATATAGCATGTGTTTAAGAAAACAAGAAGATGGTTAGAAATGATGTATGTAAATATAATGATGTATGTAAATGTAATGTGGTATTATGGGCAGATATGTCTTGCCTTAAATTATTCAGAAGACTAGTTTATACCTGATTTGTTAGTTTGAAACATTCATTCATTCACATTCTAAACCACAAAATCCTAATTAGGGTCGCAGAGAGGCTGGCGCCCATCTCAACCGACTATGGGTGAGGGCAGAGTACACCCTGGACAGCTTGCCAGGCCATCACCAGGGCAGAAACACGCTGATGGCTATGCAGCTACTCTTGACAAAAATCAGCATTGGTTCTTTTACATGCCTCTCACCACAGACAGTGAGAGACATGGCCAGCATTTGATAACCCATTTAGCTGCACTGGAGTAGTTTGAAACATGTTAACAGTTATTATAGCAGTTATCTTGTATTCTTGGAATTATTGCATCCATGCCCTCTTCGCATGCTTTTGCAGTCTTTCGAAAGAGTAGCAACAACCAAAGCCAATTAGTTATTTGTTTGGATAACAAAATCCTCATTTGGTGGTCATGATGTCATAAGAACAGTTATTAAATCTTTGAATTAATTTATGCTCTGAAATTATAAATGTACAGATGTAGGCATCTGTACATGTGTCTACATTAGAAGAACTAATGTTACACAGAACCTGTTTGAGGTTTGAACCCCAGTGCTAAGCCCTTTGTATCATTCACCTTACAAGCTTTGTTGATCATTTGCAAATCTCAAACAATGATTCAAGATTGCAAGAATATAGTGTATGTTTTATTTTGACCCAGACAATTTATTTAAATGTGAAACCTAACTGATCCTTACCCCTAAGAGCCCCGATCCACTATCCTTTTGTGCATAAAACATTCATTTTCTGAACCGCTTATTCCTAATTAGGGTCGCGGGGAGGCTGGCGCCCATCTCAGCCGACTCTGGGCGAG
>JAOUQZ010045000.1:0-10860 GCA_028564935.1 Neosilurus hyrtlii | reverse complement strand
CACACACACACACACACACACACACACACACACACACACACACACACACACACACACACACACACACACACAATTCCATTACAATCTTTGCACAGTTTAAAGCAGCAATCATACCTTGCTACTTAAAATAAACAGATCCCAGAAGAAGAGAAACTTTGTGAAAGAAAATGATCCAGTGGTGAAAGTTTCTCAGGCTCTCACAATACCCCAGAGAATGCACCTTGATGAACACACAAGCTCTGAACAAAACACATGGCCAGTACACAACTACTACAAAACCAGCAGAAACCTGTGCTCGGTGGAGTCATTTTTAAGCTTTGTGCATGCATAACAGCTTCATCTGGATTAAACAGACCTTGCCTGACAAGAAACGCATTCACTGAATAAGAAATAGACAAAAGTAGTGTTGCCTAAGAAACATCATTTTGGTTCCACACTCATCTTACAATGTTGCACTGGTGGTATAATATTGCTCCAGAACTATGTTACACTCATAATGGTTTCATAATATTTAGACTAGTTTATTAATATATTGTTTCCTACTTGCACATCCAAACCTTTAGATGTTATCATTATTGGGCAATGGTGTTTCATACTACTGTCTTTGTTTTATGCCAGTTGTCCTGTCTTTGTAAACTGTCCTGCAATGTTTGCACATGCTACACATCTGCACTTTATGTTGTTATATGTAGTTTTTGTGTTAATTTAAGTACTACATGGTCTGTTCATTTTAACCGTGTACCATACGGCCAGAGACAGGTAGTTTTCTCAATTTGTGCTTTACAGCTGCCTTCTTATGAGATACAAGCACTTATTAACTCAATAAGCACTTAATCACACATTGTACATACCCAATGCACACACACACACACACACAAACACACACACACACCCACACACACACACATACACACACACACACACACACACACACACACACACACACATACACACACACATACACACACACAAATGGGGTGAAGGCTCAGATGCATAGTTCGTGCTGGCAGCTTTTACTTCATTTAGTTCTTCTCTTAGAAGCACACCTGAAACACACTTAAATAGCCTGCCAGTAATCAGATACAGGTAAGACTCATCCCACACTATATGCTGGTTCTACTTGGATTCTCTCTGTTTATGGTGGGTGTTCAGTGTCCTCACTATCACAGTTGGCACGACCACTGCTACATGCTGAAGTCTCTCAGAAATTCAATACACTACTCATAGTTTTTATAAATGTGGATAGTTTTGGAAGCACATTTTAAAATGCTAAAGTTAGGTAGCATACCTGAGATTTTGGGGAGTGCTTCTGCAGTTCACAATATACTTCCAAATATTAGTTCACAGTATAATCCAAATATTACTAATATTACCAAGTAGCTTCTTTATTTTTAAATAACCCTGCATTTACCTAGACTTTTAAATCACAATTTCTGACATCTTAAAATCAAAAAGGGGGGATGGGGTGTTCCTAGTTGGAAACACTGTCTAGTTGATGACTCAGCAGGTGATATTCAAGTACAGAGTTCAGCATGTGATCGCGACAAAAAAAAAAAAAAAAAAAAAAGGCATAAGCTTCCTAAAAATTGTTGACAGAACTCATGCTCACAATACTGAACACTCAGAGACAGGAGGGCAAGTTTAATTTTTCAAAAAAGATTTACTAAAACCACTGGACTTAAACACAAGAACAAACAAGATGTTCTTCCAAAAGCCAGTCAGTTGGAATGAGAAACAGGTAGGAACAAGATATACCACTACTGGAGCAAAAAAACTAAACAAAAACAAACAAACAAACAAACAAACAAACAAAAAAACCCAAACAAGCAAACAAACAATAAAACCCACACTCTAGAGTTTTCTTAAAAGTTTTCTAAAAGACATGTACTGTCAGTGCCCTGTTTGGCTGTGCGTAGGATTCCTGATTACACCTGATAAAGCTGTTTAAATGAAATGTCTTTTTGTTGTTGTTGTTGTTTGTTTGTTTGTTTGTTTTGTTTGTTATTTTAAGTCTGGTGCTTTTAAGGAATCTTTTCAAAGAATCTTGTTGCCTTGATGTTTCAGAAGATTAATCTTCACATATACGATATCCATTTGGTCTTTTTATCAGATACCTTTTATTTTTCACTGTGAGGCTTTTTAATGCACCAATTACTATACACACACACACACACTCACACACGACCACTCGCACGTTCTCTCTTTCTCTGAATACATATCCTATCAATGTAAGAGCAATTAATTATTTAGGAGATTTAGTTTTTTAAAAAGGAAGATATTTTTGATCAATAAATATTGGTGTGAATGCTGGGCCTTCTGATTAGCTGGCATTCTCATACTGCCAGCCTCCCCAATGCACAGTGAAATTAGTGTGTAACAGACACAATCTGATGCTCGAATGGATTCATCCAATCCTCACAGAATAATCACGCATCAGATTGTGTCTGTTACTGGCAAACAGTGTATGTAAATGTGTAATATTTATAATATACATATGAAAATGTGACCAGCTTCAATATTTCTATGTCTTGAGATATATATTCAGTACAAATTAGGCTTTTCACAGCAATATATTCATTGCTAAAACAAGACTTTTCAAAACAAGTTCGTATTTTTGGATGCAATTTATGAATGATAATTACAAGTACATACTGATGAAACCTTTTAATAAAACATGCCATTATGGACAAAACTAAACTTTATATTGATTTAAACATATTTTATTATTAATTTGCATGGTCTGATAAGACGTTAAATTGATTATTTATCCAAAAAATAAAGTTACAGAAAATTAAAATATCGCCAAATTTCAGTCACAATGTGCAACACTGAAGGGTTCTGGGGGACCCCAGATTATTAAACCTCCTAAAATAAGAGGGATAGAAGAATTGAAAGAATACTTTTTTGGGGCCACCCTAAGTGGTGTATCTTTGTTCATCCCAGTTTGCCGCCCAGTGCGTGTGAAGCTTTCAGGTGACCAATCATAGCATTAAAGGTGCAGAAAGAGTTGAGGTGGGGAAGTAGTTACCTTAAAGTCTGTGTAGTTTTTTTGGATAAGGAATCATATTTTTTTGCTTCACTGGTATCCAAAATAAAAATAAATGTCAAAAAATGTATTTCTGACCTTTAAAAATAAATAAACATTTTTTGTATACTTAAAAATATATATCTCTAATTCACTTGACCTGATGAAGCTAGGAAGACAAATACTCTCACTCATCACTGTCTCTAGTCTGTTTCTTGTTTCTTAACAATAGTTTTATGCAATAGCAGCACTTAATTAAAATAATACTTAAGGAATACTCAACTAGGCATGATGTTATGTCAAAATAATTCATGCTGGCATTTATTTTCATATAAAAGCACAACCCAATGTGTTATTTTGCTAATACTACACTAATTATAATGTATCAATTATCATGTATTAATTTATGGTACATTGCAGTTGTATAATCTTTCCCTGGGGGAAATTGCTGGTCTCAGCCAAGTTATTTTGGTGTCACAAAAATAAAAATCTTACTGATCTAAAACTGAGAAATCAAAGGCATATACCACAGTTAGGAATGTCAATAAGCCATGTGCCCTCTCTTTTTTAATGAGAAGTGATGGTTATATTTGCCTTTCATTGAAGTGGATCGTGTAGATGCTTCGATACATAAAATAAATAGTGAGACTGGTGTCCCAGGACTGTCTGCTTTGAATGGCTGTCTTACAGAACTAATCCTACAGGCACTCTGATAGGCAGTTACAGGCAAAGTGCACAGAACTATGTCCATTGTGTGGCGTGTACTTTGTAGGAAAATACCTGAGTCTCAGATGGATAGTTGCTGCCTTTTCCTGAAGCTGTGTCATTTTCAAGCCCTACAGTAATTTAGTTACCTACATAACTACCTGTGTTTTAAAACACTAGACTATATTTACTAAATGGGGCAAAATATGACAGATTTAGCCAGTTTGAGGGTGAACTACAAGCAATGAGCTGTTTTCTGAACAGAGGCACAAGTTTAATTCAATATGACATGGCCACATACAGTATATACATATGGCAATTATTAATATTACAGATGAACAGGTGCATGATAAATGATGATTCATAAACTCACCATTACCTATATGGTTGCTGGTGGCTTAAATTTATTGGGCTAAGGAACCCTACAGTGGACTATAGAGCTCAGTAGACAAGCCCAATCTAACAAGAGTCACACAATTTAGTGCAGGGTCACACAAAATACAGATTCTTTTCATAGATTTTTAGTTGTAATCAGACAAGCATATAAACATGGTTTATTCACACTGTAGCTTGAAACACCATGGCAATTAAAAATAGTTCGATAGATAGATAGATAGATAGATAGATAGATAGATAGATAGATAGATAGATAGATAGATAGATAGATAGATAGATAGATACTTTTTTCATCATCCCCATTAGGAAATTTAAATATCCAGCAGCTCATATCTGTCACTCTTTTATTCATAAAAAGTATTTTTGAAGAAATCTGCGGACATAAAAAAAAAAAATAGATAGTGTTAAAACAGGATAACAATGCATATGTGTGTAAAACTATATGTGAGTGGGGGGGGGGTTCCAGGAGGTGTTAATAAGTCTCACAGGACAATAGATCACCTGAACTGCTCGGGTCTAGATCACATTGAGAGGAGTTATCTGCCACTGTAGAGGCTATCCTCTACTACATCATGCACCATGAATAAGATGCCATTTAAAAAAATGCACAAAAAATAAGACATGCTTTTTTCGGCAGTAAATACAGCCACAATCAGCAGTAGATTGTGTGTCACAAATCATAATAATATATGTCTGCCGATTTGATATATTTTGTGCCTTGAGAAGGGACCTCCTTCTTGTCACTGTGCCTCCTTAGTAAATACCGACAGTACTTTTTTAATACCAAGACAACAACTCAGTAGTCTTAATCTGGCTCAGTCTTAAACGAGCGGTGTCACCAGTTAGGCATGCATAGTAATCGTATAAAGATCAGTTTTTGCTGTCAATGTATTTTATATATACAGCATTCAATTTAAGTGCCTGACAGAACGTCAGAAAGCATGGTGGAGGCTGATGATCATTGAATTTGTTTGTCTGTCTGTGTGTGTGTGTGTGTGTGTGTGTGTGTGTGTGTGTGTGTGTGTGTGTTGGTCAAAGTTACTTCTTTGTTGTCTTAATGCAGATAGTTTAAAAACACTACAACTGACTCCAATTGTAAAAGCTTTTGTTGTGATGACTCTCAGAGACAAGAAGGATATATTCCAGGGGGTTTTATTGTACCACAACAAACACGGGCTCAGAGAGCCACAAACACAGAACAGGGTAGAAAAGGAAACCTGCCACGAGGGGCGCACCAAAACCGACAAACACAACAGATACTGACACAAAGGTTCCAGGAGAACTTGGGAGAGGTCGTAACGAGTGAAGAACGCGGAAGCTGAGGTGAGTCCAAAACGCTAGAAGGAGTAACGGTAAAAACACATGCATCTTCAACGAGGCTAGACACTGAAGTGTGTTTAACGGGGGTTTATATAGTGGAGTTAATTAGAGGTGCAGGTGATGACGATTAGTACTCAGGGGAGTGTGCTCGCAATGTGTGAAAGTCAGGGAGAGAGTTAGCTCTGGATGTAACAGTATCCCCCCCCTGCAGGAGCTGTTTTGGGGTTCCGGGGCTGTCGGCACCGTGGGCAACTCCTGGGGCGAGGTGCTGGTCAGCTGGGGTGTAGACGATGGAACTCCTCCATTAGGCTGGGGTCCAAGATGTCCATGCAGGGGACCCAGGATTGTTCCTCTGGACCATATCCTTCCCAATCCACTAGATATTTGATCTTCCCACGGTGCCTGCAAGAGTTCAGGAAACCCTGGACGGCGTAAATGGGTTCTTACTCTGCTGCCAGCGTGGAGGGGGCTCTATTGCCTCGCCCGACTCTGTGGATGGAGAAACTAGGGGTGAGTGATATGGTTTCAGTAAGGAGACATGTAATACGGGGTGTATTTTATAGGTGGGAGGTAGTTCAAGTTTGTATGTTACTGGGTTGATTTGAGCTAAGATCTTGAAGGGACCAATAAAAAGGGGACTTAGATTTTACTTGCATTCTGAAGTTGGATATTCTGGGAGGAGAGCCACATCTTCTCCCCAATCTGGTAACGGGGCGGATCTGAGCGTCTTGCGTCTGCAGCGGAAGTCCCATGTTGAATGGTGTGTTGAAGGTGTCGGTGAGCCTCTCTCCAGACCTGTTCTCTCCTCCAAAACCATTGGTCCACCGCTGGGATGTCAGTTGGCACACTGTTTCACGGAAAAAGTGGAGGTTGTTGGTCGAGTATGCACTGAAAAGGGGTCAGCCCGGTGGATGGCTGATGCAGGTAGTTTTGTGTGTACTCGGCCCATGGGAGGAACTGGTTCCAGGTGGTATGGTGACGGTTGCAGAAGGTTCATAAGAATCTTTCTATTTCCTGGATCTTTCTTTCTGTTTGCCCATTGGTTTGGGGGTGATATCCGGATGATAAATTTACGGTTACCCCCAGTAGTTTTAAGAAAGCCTTCCAGAACCTTGAGGTGAATTGTGGACCTCTGTCCATTACCACATCATCAGGTAGGTGTTCAAAGTTGCAGAAGACGTGTTCGAATAGGGCCCTGGCCGTTTCTGCTGAGGTTGGAAGGGACTTGAAGGGGATTAACTGACACGCATTTGAAAAACAGTCCACTAGGATGCAAGTGTTGCCCTCAGAGGGTGGTAGGTCCGTCATGAAATCCACCCCCAGGTGAGACCATGGACGTCGAGGTAAAGGCAAAGGAATGAGCTTCCCAGCCGGGAGGTGTCGCACTGTTTTTGAGATGTTGCAGGCCTCACATCCGGCCATGAACCTTTTGGTCATGATGGACATCCTGGGCCACCAATAGTGCTCCTGGAAGAGGGAAAGAGTCGCCGTAGTCCCTGGGTGACCCGTACCTGGGGTGTAACGTACTGCCTGTAGTAGGGTCTACTACAATAGAGTCAGAGGTCCCTGGGTACATACTGATGCCCCTGTGGTATTTCTGGTGGCACCCGATTCCGACTCCAGGGCAGTTCGTATTTGTTCCTCCAGGTCCCACTGTATGGCATTGATGAAGACCTTGAGAGGAAGGATAGTGGTTGGTTCATCCGATGCTTCGTCGGGGTCATTATACGGGACAGGGCATAAGTTTTGGTGTTCCGTGGCCCCGGGCAGTACTTGATGGTAAAGTTGAAATGTGTGAAGAATAAAGCCCAGCGAGCTTGGCGGGGGTTCAAACATTTAGCCTCTCTCGGGTAGCACAGGTTCTTGTGGTCATTGAGGACCTGGAAGGGATATTGTGCCCCTCTAGCCAGTGGTGCCATTCCTCCAGAGCTAGTTTGATAGACAGGAGCTCGTGGTTCCCTACGTTGTAGTTCTGTTCCGCAGGACTTAGCTTGCGAGAGAAGAAGGTGCAAGTTAGCGGTCAACCCTTCTTATCTTGGCGTTGCGATAGTATGGCCCCCACTCCGCTGTAAACTCCACAATAAAGGGCTTAGTGGGATCTGGATGATGGAGTACGGGTGCCGAGAGAAATGCTCCTTTGAGGCGTTGGAAGGCAATCCTGGCTGTGTTGTTCCAGGCAAGGGTCTTGGGTTTCCCACAGAGGAGCATGGTCAGCGGAGCTGTCAAGACACTAAAATTTTTGATGAACTGGCGGTAGAAGTTGGCAACCCTCAGAAATCTTTTCAGGGCTTTTCCCTACTTTCACCTTATCTTCCTTCATCCAGACCCCGTGGGGAATTATCACATAGCCCAGAAATGATACAGTTGCCTGGTGAAAGGAACACTTCTCGGTTTTCAGGAACAGTTGATGGTGGCGTAGATGCTGGAGCACCTTGGTTACATGCCAAATATGGGTGGAAAGGTCTGGAGAGTGGATGAGGATATCATCGATGTATACAATCACGTATCGGTCCAGCATATCCTGGAAGATTTCGTTCATGAACCGTTAAAACATGGAAGGAGCGTTAGCTAGTCCATATGGCATGACCAGATATTTGCAGTGATCGCTGGGTGTGATAAATGCCATCTTCCACTTGTCTCTGGAAGGCATTCGCACCAGGTTATAGGCACTACAGAGGTCCAGCTTACTGAAAATGTTCTAGGGCTGTGGGAATCAGTGGTAATGGGTACCGGAACTTGATAGTGACTTGATTAAGTGCCCGGTAATCTATGCGGGGTCGTAAGCCCCCATCCTTCTTGACGACAAAGAAGAAGCTGGAGGCCACTGGCGAGGTGGACAGATGAATATAGCCCTGTTGTTGTGCCTCCTCTATGTATTCCTCCATGGCTCATTGTTCTGGCAGCGACACAGGGTATACTCGACCCTTAGGGACCGATGCGCCAGGTACCAGCTCGATGGAGAAGGGTGTCAGGCAGCGATGGAGATTGAGCTGGAGTTTGCAACACAGTTTCCCGGAGATGAAGTTGCCCGCTGAACCTGGAGTTGATGAGTGCCGTGACTGCAAGAGAGCATATTGAGTGTTACTGGCGTGCATAGAGGCTGGGACTTTAGAATCTCGATATTCCCTTGACTCACCGATGGATGTGGGGGGCAAATAGGACAGGCCGATATGGCTTGTCCTGCCTGGCCACAGTAGATACAGAGTCCCTCTTGTGTCCATCTGCATCGTTTGGTGGGAGTGAGTCGAAGCGAATCTACCTGCAAAGGTTCAGCGGGCAGTGGAGGTGGCATAGAGGAAGCTAAGTGTTGCAACTCCTCAAGGCACCCTCTCCGTAGATGCATGACGCGGATGGCCAGCTGAATGAGTCTCTCCAGCCCCATGGAGTTGTCGTATGTGGAGAGTTGTAGCTGCAATGAAGGTTCTATCCCTTGGTGGAAGTGAGTGATTAGGGGCGTTTCATTCCACCCACTGGCCCTGGCGAGGGTTCGGAACTCCAGGGCGTACTCCCCAATGTCCATCCGCCCTTGACGAAGCCAATGTAGTTTCTCCTGGTTGGTGGAGTCACCGTCAGGTGGCAGAACACCGAACGTAACGAAGTGCGTGGTGAACGCGGCGTATGTGGATACAACAGCAACGTTCTGTCTCCACTGTCCTTCTGCACACTGCAATGCTTTTCCTGAGAGCAAGGAGATGACATAGGTGACTTTGGCCCGTTCTGTGGGAAAGCGAGCGGGGTGCATTTCAAAGAAGAAGGAATCCTTCACTGCTGTCAGCATCTCCGGAGTAGCGCACGGGGTTGATAATGGGAGCTTCGCAAGAGTAGTCCGAAACGATAGAAGGAGTAGCGATGAAAACACGTGCATCTCCAACGAGGCTGGACACTGAAGTGTGTCTAGCAGGGGTTTATATAGTGGAGTTAATCAGATCCGGTAATGAGGTGCAGGTGATGATGATTAGTACTCGGGGGGTGTGCTTGCGGTATGTGAGAGTCGGGGAGGGAGTTAGCTCTGGACGTACCAGCTTTCTTCTCGTAATGGCTCAGTATGCGCAATGTGACAAGTAATTTTTTTACCACCTTCCAAAGTGCACATACCTTGCAGGCTGACATATATTAACAGAACCCTTGTGTGGCTGATTAATCTAAACTGTCCTAATTTTACTTTAGTTTATTTTGACTGTATACAAAGGTTTCACTGCAGAGCCACCTATTTTACATTACAATAACAAGACTGTTTGACCAGAGAAACAATTTAGTGAATGTACAATAACTTGCCAATGCAACACTCAAAGAAAGTGGAAAATCCAAGATCAAGTTTTAACAAATCAAACAAAGCATATGAGTTCAAGAGAAATAAAACTAGAGTAGCGCATTTTACTCCCTTCACAATCATTCTCTCCCTCACACACACACACAAACACACACATACAAACAGACAGATTACATTTCACATGTTTGAAGTTAAATTTACAGATTTTTCATCTATGGCTATGCAGACAGATATTGTTATGATTAAGGCCGCCATTTTCTTTTCATGATAGCCCTGCACTCTCGCTCACCTCAAGATTGTGATGTTTACTAATAACATCTTGCCTAATACAGTGGTCATTAGCATTTATGTAAAGGGTTTCAGAAAGATATTGTTGCAATCCCAATGTATTTCCAAGAGATAACACTGTATTTCATGCTTATTTAATATGTCTAGTAAGTAAATGGGTACCTTTTAGGTTTAACCTCTAAATGTTTTTATTTCTGAGTTGCTTACCTGACACATGGGATTAGTGTTTTCTGGGCTTGTTCATGTTGAGAAATGAAGGATCTATTGACAATCATAGGTACAGCATCAGGTAACAACTTTTTTTTGTTAGGCTGTACATCCAAGTTAAATCTTCAATCCTGTGATTGGATGAAAACACCCAGTCTGGGGTTTGTGAGCACTGTACTGCACAAGACAGATGCGCTCGAGGGTGATCATTTTTAGTTGAAGTCATTTCAAGTTCTTATTTGATTTCTCCACTTATTACACAGATGAGGGCCCTTATGAAAGTGTTTGAGAAGAGCCCAACAACATGAGGAGTAGGCATTCCTGTCAAATATTTTGATTATTGGCACAAAAAACAGTGAAAATTGTTGATGCTTCTATAGGAAGTTCTTGTGTGTAGGTAATTTTTGGTTCTTGCTCCAACAAGAAGGACATTCAAAATTAAAAAAAAAGTGCATGCATATTGTGTTGCTTATTTTAATACAAACATGCAGATACATTCATACCCCTTCAACTTTTTCCACATTTTGTTATGTTACAACCACAAACATAAATGTGTTTTACTGATTTTATGTGAGGGGCGGCACGGTGGCGTAGTGGTTAGCACGTCCGCCTCACAGCAAGAAGGTCCTGGGTTCGATTCCCAGCTCGG
>JAOUQZ010044999.1:0-10861 GCA_028564935.1 Neosilurus hyrtlii | reverse complement strand
TCCTGGGTCCGAATAGAGAGAGAGAGAGAGAGTGTATCACCATCCCGAGGTGAGTCCTGGGTCCGAATAGAGAGAGAGAGTGTATCACCATCTCGAGGTGAGTCGTGGGTCCGAATAGAGAGAGAGAGAGAGAGAGAGAGAGAGTGTATCACCATCCCGAGGTGAGTCCTGGGTCTGAATAGAGAGAGAGAGAGAGAGAGTGTGTATCACCATCCCGAGGTGAGTCCTGGGTCCGAATAGAGAGAGAGAGAGAGAGAGTGTATCACCATCCCGAGGTGAGTCCTGGGTCCGAATAGAGAGAGAGAGAGAGAGAGTGTGTATCACCATCCCAAGGTGAGTCCTGGGTCCGAATAGAGAGAGAGAGAGAGAGAGTGTGTATCATCATCCCGAGGTGAGTTCTGGGTCCGAATAGAGAGAGAGAGAGAGAGAGAGAGAGAGAGAGAGTGTGTATCACCATCCCGAGGTGAGTCCTTGGTCCGAATAGAGAGAGAGAGAGAGTGTATCACCATCCCGAGGTGAGTCTTGGGTCCGAATAGAGAGAGAGAGAAAGAGAGAGAGAGTGTATCACCATCCCGAGGTGAGTCCTGGGTCCGAATATATAGAGAGAGAGAGAGAGAGAGAGAGAGTGTGTATCACCATCCCGAGGGGAGTCCTGGGTCCGAATAGAGAGAGAGAGAGAGAGAGAGAGAGAAAGAGAAAGTGTATCACCATCCCGAGGTGAGTCCTGGGTCTGAATAGAGAGAGAGAGAGAGAGAGAGAGAGAGAGAGAGAGAGAGAGAGTGTATCACCATCCCGAGGTGAGTCCTGGGTCCGAATAGAGAGAGAGAGAGAGAGTGTATCACCATCCCGAGGTGAGTCCTGGGTCCGAATAGAGAGAGATAGAGAGAGAGTGTATCACCATCCCGAGGTGAGTGCTGGGTCTGAATAGAGAGAGAGAGAGAGAGAGAAGAGAGAGTGTATGTTTGAGAGTGTGAATGGTTGTATGTGTGTGTTGGCCCTGTGATGGTTTGACAAGCTAGCTGTTCAGAGTGTATCCTGTCTTCACTCACTGTCAGATGATGATGATCATGTGGAATAATAATAATGACAACAACAACAAAAGCAACAGAAATAATAGTCTTACTCTCAGTCACTCATTTGCAGAAAAACTTAATCCTTTTAGGGTCTCGGGGGCAAAACTTGGTGAAGGTCGGGTACACCCTGAACAGCTCACCAAACCATCGCAGGGCCAACATACACAACCATTCACTCGAGTACTTGGAGGAAACCCATGCAAGGGGAGATATACAAACTCCACACAGAAACCCCCAGGATGAGCTGAGATAGGCTCCAGCCTCCCCGCAACCCTGATAGGATTTAGCAGTTCGGCAAAGGAGTGATGAGTGAGAATAATAATAATAATAATAATAATAATAATAATAATAATAATACTATGGTGGTCTGAAAAGTTCATAGTAATCTTGTTTTTGGTTCTGTGTTTTTTTACAGTAACAATAACAATAACAAAACCATGTGACAGGAAACTTGCATGTGTGCAATAACTTGCCAGTGCAACACCAATTTGAATAAAAGTATAAAAGTCTAAGATCAAGTGTAAAGAAAGAAGAAGGCATTGGAAGTTGGCAATCTTTACAAATATCATTGCGCACGGTGCAGGGGCCATTGACACTCAGAAGTAAGCACATGATTTTAGAAAGTTTTTAATTTAAGTTTTAAAAAGTTACATTTCCAAATGATAACACTAAATTTGACATTTATTTAATATAACTGGGAAGTGAATGGACTCCTTTATCATTGTTATTTCTGAAGGTGACTTTAGGACATTACATACTCCACATACATACACTACATTCTCAATTTCAGGGACAATATTAAAAGCATGCTAAATGTACTGAAAGTGCGTTCTTGAGGGCACCACCCCAGAAGAAGAAAAGTACAGGTTGTCATTTGTTTGTATTTTTGTTTGTTTGTTTTTTGAGAGTGTATCTCTCCGTCTTGGTCATTATTGCTTGGGCATAAAGAATCTTGACAGCTTACGTATTTATATACATTCCAGGTCTGAATTCTCTGTTATTCATGTATGCAGAATTATCATGAACATGTAAGTTTGTTTCCAGCATTTTTTCTTTGTGAATATATGACGCTCTGTGGTTTAGAGATCAGCACCACACTGCCTCAGGCTTTCACCCTGGTCTCTTGTCTGGTAATGTTATATAACACCAACCTTTAATCTGCAGAGCTTTCCAGCTACTGTGGGGTATATAACTGAATGTTGTGGGACATAATATTTGTTCATTTCTTCATTCCTTCTTTCAATTCACCTTAAATTACTGCTTTTACCTGATCATTGTTGATCCTAAGAAGCAAATACAAATACACTCTGGATGGGATGCCAATCTGTCACATCATGCATATGTACAAATGCACACTTATTTGAGAATAGACAATTCACCTGTCAGCATGTTTTAGAAGGTGGGAGGAATCCGGAGAACTCACAGGAAACCCCTGGGGACACATGTAAAAGTCCACACAGAGAGTAACTGGAGCTCAGAATCGTACCATGAACCCTGGAGCTGTGAGGATATGCCAGCCAGTTAATTAATCAGCCTGGGTTTTATAATTAATAGGCCATGATGCTCCACAGCAATAACCGTAATGCTGTATTTTGTAAGTCAAGTAACTACTGCTACTACTACTACTACTACTGCTAGTATAACTACTACTACTACTACTACCACTACTATAACTACTACTGTTACTACTACTACTGCTAGTATAGCTACTACTACTACTACTACTGTTACTACTACTGCTACTATAACTACTACTACCACTACTACTACTATAACTACTACTGCTAGTATAGCTACTACTACTACTGTTACTACTACTATTACTACTACTACTTCTACTGCTAGTATAACTACTACTATTGCTGCTGCTGCTGCTATTACTATTACTGCAACTATAACTACTACTACTGCAACTATAACTACTACTACTACTGCTCCTGCTGCTGCTGCTGCTATTACTACTACTGCAACTATAACTACTACTACTACTACTACTGCTAGTATAACTACTACTACTACTGTTACTACTACTACTGCTAGTATAACTACTACTACTACTTCAACTGCTACTACTACCATTTCTTCTATTATTAGTACTACTACTACTTCAACTGCTAGTACTTCTACTACTACTACTTATATTATTACTACTACTATAAATTATACTACTATTTCTATTATTACAACTACTACTTTAACTACTACTTCTACTATTGCTACTTATACTACTACTATTACCACTATTACTGCTACTACTTCTACTACTATTTTACTACTACTATAACAACTACTTCAACTGCTACTTCTACTATCACTACTACTACTACTACAACTACTTCACCTCCTACTTCTACCATTACTACTACTACTACTACTACTGCTGCTAGTATAGCTACTACTACTACTATAACTACTACTACTACTGCTAGTATAGCTACTACTACTACTATAACTACTACTACTACTGCTAGTATAGCTACTACTACTACTACTACTATTACTACTACTGCTAGTATAGCTACTACTACTACTATTACTACTACTACTTCTACTGCTAGTATAACTACTACTATACCTACTACTACTGCTAGTATAGCTACTACTACTACTATTACTACTACTTCTTATACTACTATTACTACTACTACTACTGCTAGTATAGCTACTACTACTACTACTACTACGTCTACTGCTAGTATAACTACTACTACTACTACTACTACTGTTGCTGCTGCTGCTATTACTATAACTGCAACTATAACTACTACTACTACTACTGCAACTATAACTACTACTACTACTACTACTGCTGCTTCTATTACTTCTACTGCAACTATAACTACTACTACTACTACTACTGCTAGTATAACTACTACTACTACTACTATTACTACTACTACTGCTACTGCTAGTATAACTACTACTACTACTTCAACTGCTAGTATAACTACTACTGCTACTACTGTTACTACTACTACTACTACTGCTGCTACTACTACCATTTTTTCTATTATTAATACTACTACTACTACTTTAACTGCTAGTACTTCTACTACTATTACTTATATTATTATTACTACTATAAATTATACTACTACTTCTATTATTACAACTACTACTTCAACTACTACTACTACTTCTACTATTGCTACTTATACTACTACTATTACCACTACTACTTGAACTGCTACTACTTCTACTACTATTTTACTACTACTGTTACCACTACTACTTCTACTACTGCTACTGCTATTACTTCTACTACTACTACTACTACTACTATTACTTTTGCTTCTACTACTACTACTACTACTTCAACTGCTGCTTCTACTATTACTACTACTACTATTACTACTACAACTACTTCACCTGCTACTTCTACCATTACTACTAATACTACTACTTCTACTATCACTACTACTACTACTACTACTACTACTACTACTACTACTACTTCACCTCCTACTTCTACCATTACTACTAATACTACTACTACTATTACTACTACTATAACAACTACTACCACTTCAACTGCTACTTCTACTACTTCTACTATCACTACTACTACAACTACTTCACCTCCTACTTCTAGCATTACTACTAATCCTATTACTACTACTGCTACTATAACTACTACTTCAACTACTACTACTTCTACTTTTACTACTACTTCAGCTGCTATTTACTTCTACTACTAGCTGTAATCTAAAAACATTGCAATCCAACAGTAGTGTTCAGTCTCATTCTGTAAAGTTGCTCCTCATTTGACTGACAAGCTGTCATCATGCTCCTCTGTTAAATACATGAACAGAAAGCAAAACAACAAAATAATAAATTTCCAAAATGTCTTGTTAGGCCACTGTGTGCTCTGAGGAATCCTTTTGCATCCTGCAATGCAAATCTGTCAGCTGCCTCAGTTTTTCCATTATATCGCTTTTATTTACAGGCAATAGCTGATGTGTTGCCTACATTTAAACATTCTATGAACCCTGGCTAAGTGGACCTAGAACACAAACACAACTGAAAGCCCATGTGCAGTTGTTGAGGAAGTGAGCAGATACCGGCAAAATAATAATAATAATAATAATAATAATAATAATTATTATTATTATTATTATTATTATTAAATTTTTTTTATTTTACACTTTTTAAAAACATGCTTCAAACAAAAGCAAAAACAAGCTATCATCAGGTTAAAACCAGATAAAAATGATTATGTATATAAAACCATTACTTTGCAGGAAAAATATAACTTCTCTTTTTTACTATTTTCACAGTTATCCTTTATATAGACTTTACCTCTTATGTTTTTGAGTGTGTGTTGGTGGAAGGTGTGTTTCTGCAAAGGACCAAGCCTCGGGTGGTTTTAGCCTGCAAATTGGTTGTTGTTTCTGAGCAGATAGTGAAATGAAAGTAGAGCCCGGGAGCCGGAGGGAGCCTGTGGCTTGTGGTCTAACCCTCTGCTGGTCTTTGGGTGACGCTATGCTGAGAAAGAAACTGTAGCATGCAAACACATCAGCCCTTGGGGTATTAGGAATGAAAAACACTGTAGTATAATCCGAACAACCCAGATGATGCACAAAATTAGGTTAGTCTTGGAGTCCAATTTAGTTATAGAGATAAATGTCCAGGTTTTTAAAAAAGGTAAAGCATAATCTAACGTAAACGCGGTGAAGCTACCTGTTGCTGCTGTTCCAGTTTTATTTTTTTTTTATATTTAACAATTATTCACCGCAGGCCAAGTGGACGTCCATAAATAGAGCCTGAGTTGGAGCACTGAGGGGGCATTTCAATTCAGTGACATCCTTTGAGCCTGAGGTGCCTAACTGTGTTGTATATACCACATAGGAACATAAGCAACGCAAACTAAATGAAGATTTTTATAGTTTATTTTTACATATTTTTACAGAGGCAGGTCAGGTAAGCTCCCTGTTACTCTGAGCAGAGCTAAGGCTGTGTAGCTAAAGGCATCTTTTTAATCCCATTCAGATTTCAGTACATACTACATACTACTTTATATATGTGACCAGCATAATACGAATTAAGTCGCAAGGTGGTGTTTAGAGTAAGAGCTGAAGTAAGTTGAAAATGGCATACCTGGACAAAAATGCAATATCGCCAAAAATACGTCCTTCAAAGCATAATCTTCAACATGATCAACTTCAAATATCCATAAACACAATCTATTCATGCTAAAATACTTCTTTCTATAAGAAAGGGGTCCATGTCCAAGTTGTTGTAAACAAAAGAAATATCCACTTATGTTGCCGATTTTCAAACCCCTTTTGTGATTGCTCAGGGTATTTCCTTATTATCCATATTTGCTACCAGAATACTCTTCCTACTTACAGAATCCCAGAAGGATTCCCTGAATCATATAACAGTAATCCACTGAGAAGCCTCAAAACGTACATGACTCTTATCTGAAGACACTAGTACGATCGTGCTGATTGGACGAGAGCCGGATTCATATAGTTTAAAGATGTTAGCAAGTTTCAGATGCGGTCCATGTTATGTAATGGTGTGTTTTTATTTTTTTAAACTCAAAATTGTAGTATATACCATGTAAGAACCCAAAAAACGACCTAAAATAAGCTTTATAGTTTGTTTTTACGTTTTAAAGCATGACACTGATGATGCTGCCAGTGACCACGACAAACCTTAAGAGTCATCAATTTTGATTCAGGCATTATCCACTCCGGATAATGTTTTCTAATCCCCACATAGCAGACCAAACACATGTAGTATATATTTATGATGGGGAAAATCACTTTATCTAGCTTAATGCATGGCTAATTACTAAAGAAATTAGTAATTTAAAATAATTTTATTAATGTAAAAACGTACTAAAAATACTAATTATGTAGCCTATTGCAGCAATCTGATTTAACAAAGCCATGTAATAATAGGAATATAGTTTTTATTATTAATGATAATTCTTTATATAAGTGAGTCAGAATGGTTTTATTACAGTTTATTTATCAATCTAAGTTATTTACACATTTTGCTCTTTCGTTTAGTCAATACAAGACTAGACTATGTATGTGGCTCGTGATAATTATTTGATAAAGATGTGATGAAGATTTTTCTTATCACTATGATAATGTTTTCGACACATGTCTGCCGTCTTCTCCTGATCACTGAGTGTTCTGAATCAACACAGTATTTAGTCCTCTTCTCTATTCTTGGTCTGGACTTCTGTCTTAACCACTTGGGTTCGAGTGTCTGGATTCCTCACACATCTCTGCCTCGTCTCTGTCTCACACACACACCATAAGTTCCAGAGGGGGCGAGACTGCAGTTCACTCTTGTACTTCAGGGTGCTGTCTTGTCTGTACATGCTGCTTAAAATCTGTCAAGGCCTGTTCAGAGAGACATACGGAGAGATTATTTGATATCAGTAGGTGAATATAAGCAAACAGAAGCAGAAAGAAGCAGAAATCTTGAGTGCAGGGCTTGGCTCTTTGTTTCTGTGCGAAGTTTGCATATCATCCCATGCTTACCTGGGTTTCTTTCAGGTTCTCTGGTCTCTTCAAACAGTCCAACGGCATGCACATTGGTCTAATTGACTGTTTCAGATTGCCCCTGGGTGTAAGTGTGAATGTGAATGATTGTGTGTTGGCCCTGGATTGTCGAGGGTGCCTCCTCTGTGACCCTAGAAGGATTAGGTAGTTTGGCAAATGAATGGATAAATGCATAGTGGTTTTCGTCTCAGAGGCTGTTATAAAACCCCTTGACCGAATGATTCTCGATATCGTTAACTAACTTGAAATAATGTTTGAATTAAACAGTGAACAAGGGGCAGTGGTGGCCCAGTGGCCTGGTGGTAGGGTGCTGGATTACTGATCCCAAGTTTGGGGATTCCAGCCTCACTATCAATGGGATGTCACTGCTGTCCCCCCCAGTGCAGCTAACTGGGTTATCCAGTCTCTCATGTCTCTTACTGTCTATCGTGAGAGGCATGTAAAAAAATCATTGCTGATGTTTGTCAAGAATAGGCTGCATAGTTTTATATATCTGCCCTGCAATGGCCTGGCGAGCTGTCCAGGGTGAACTCTGCCCTCGCCCAGAGTCGGCTGAGATGGGCCCCAATTAGGATTAAGTGGTTCAGAAATTTAATAAATGAATGTCACAGTCACTGATTCTGAAATCCTAAAAACTGAACAAAATGTCCCCATTTACACACCACAAACCCCAAATGAAAAAAAAAACTAAACTACACAATAAAATTTCCTTCATGATTTTAAAGGTTAAAAAACTTTCTTAAAATCTTTGAATGAGTTTCAAAATGCAATAATGGAGTGTGTGTGCACTGTCACAGTTTCAGAGTGGAAAAATAAAACACAAAAATCTTGTTTTAGTTTGCTTTGTTCAAGTTCCCATGTTTTGAATACAGTAGCTACTGAAAACAGTTCTTCACCTCAGGCTCTTTGGATAACAGTGAATAGCCTACTCAGTGTTTCATCTCAGGGACTTTACAGTGATATCCATCTCGCCTTGGGGGAAAAAATTGTTATATTTTAGCATTTCTTTATATTTTAGTGAAATTTGAGTAAACTTTCCTGAATGTCTTTATCACCTTTTGTATCACAGAATACAAAACACTACAAAGGACAAGGAATATTGCTACATTTTCCAAAACATAAGAAAATTATGTAGAATTCATTCTCTCTCTCTCTCTCTCTCTCTCTCTCTCTCTCTCTCACTGTCTCACTCTCTCTTTCTCTCACATTCTCTCTCACTCTCTCACACTTTCTCCCTCTCTCTTACTCTCACTCATTCTCTTTCAATCTCTCACGTTCAGTCTTACTTTCTCACTCTCTCTCTCTCTCATTCTCTCTATATATCTTTCTCTCTCTCTCACTCACTGTCTCACTCTCTTTCTCTCTCACATTCTCTCTCACTCTCTCTCTCTCTTACTCTTACACTCTCTCTTTCTCTCTTTCACTCTCTCACGTTCTGTCTTACTTTCTCTCTCACTCTGTCTCTCATTCTCTCTCTCACTCTCTCTCTCTCTCTCTCTCTAACTCTCTCACTGTCTCACTCTCTCTCACATTCTCTCTCTCACTCACATGTTCTCTCACACTGTCTCTATCTTTTTCTCTTTCTCTCTTTCACTCTCTTATGTTCTGTCTTACTTTCTCTCTCACTCTGTCTCTCATTCTCTCTCTCCCCCTCTCACTCTCTGTTTTTACTTATGTAAGCCTTATTTTATGCACATTAAAAAACTGCGAAAATTCTGTGATCTTATGACCCACCATTTTAAATTCCATCATTTCCTAATGTTTTAAACGGGTGACAACTAATCTACAGTCTTGCTTTCTTTTAAACATGAGACTTTGCACCTGTTTTTGCCCTCCATCAGTCTCACATCCTGTTTGACCCAGTAGCAGAGGATATCTGCACTATGCTTGAGTCTGTATCTGCTTTCGGAAAGCTCGCTGTATCTCAAACCACACTCTCAGTGTGGGTTACACACTCAGTGCAAAAGTTCAAAGTCTGCAGAGACTGTGAAAGAGCCCATGAGTCTATTGTGTGGCGTGACGAGGCGACTGTGCAAACAGGAAGGTTTATCAGCTAACCCAGTCAAGAGATGTCTGATGTTGCGACCATGGCGTTTATTTCTCCTCACGGCTGAATCTGTCTGCTCCTCGAACAGACGTCTGGCTTCAGGTTCATCTTCCTGAAACCTGAGTCGCTTTTGATAGAGCTTAAATAGATCCTATTTCTCTGTGTTTTAATTGATCTGCCGACTGTTCTGTGTGGGAGAGCCACATTTTCTAAGTGAAGGTCGTCTGTGGGAGATGAAACATGACTCAGAGTTGTTGTTCATTGGCGACAGACAGTAAAATCAGTCTGACCCTGTAGTGTGGGTAGATCATGTAGTTTGCAGTGAAAGATATGTATTAGATATAAGTCCTTACTGATGTTTATTTACTCAGTGATTTATGATCTCTGCGTTTCTCAGTTAAATATCTGGGAGACAGGTATGTGTGTGGTGTTTTTGTAATCAGCACTTGTTCAGAAGTCACTTTTGTTGGATGTCAGGGTGTGATATGAGTGTATATTTATAAAGGTAATGATAATTCTGCATGTTCTGAACTTTTAATAGACAGTACATTTTTGTTTATGAGTGGCAGCAGATTATTCACTAAAGAAAAGTTCATATTCAATGTGCAATGAGTATTTTTAACTATTAAAGTGATAAAGAAATTGAAGTGATAAAGAAAGGTGGCACAGCAGCAGATATCCAGTACATCTCCCATTATTCGCACAAAAAAGCTCCTATTTTGTTCAATAGTATTATAATTACACTGGTAAAGGCATGGTGGCAAAGCATGTAAGGGGTCCATCACACATTACGTTTACATTTCGTACATTTACAGCATTTGGCAGACACTCTTATACAGAGCGACTTACAGTTATTTTTATACAACTGAGCAATTGAGGGTTAAGGGCCTTGCGCAAGGGCCCAACAGTAGTTACTGGGGATTGAACCGCTGACCTTCGGATCACTAACCCATTGTCTTAACCAATACCCACACAGCTCCAGAGCCTGAATTCTGTCTTATTTATGTGTGTGATGACAGGGCTAGACACAGGGATTCATACAATTCAACCCTGAAATGTAGTGGACCAATTTTGGGCCACCAGCCCCGGTTTTGTGAACACAGTAAGCAACTGTCTATCCATCTATCTCCGTCCATTCATCCTTTTTTTATATATATATATATATATATATATATATATATATATATATATATATATATATATATATTTATATATAT
>JAOUQZ010044998.1:7500-10862 GCA_028564935.1 Neosilurus hyrtlii | reverse complement strand
GTGTGTGTGTGTGTGTGTGTGTGTGTGTGTGTGTGTGTGTGTGTGTGTGTGTGTGTGTGTGTGTGTGTGTGTAATGTGCATGTATTTATTTAATAATGCTTAATAATACTACTAATAATATTTTGGTTTTTTTAGATCTCTCACAAATTCTTAGTGGAACAAATAGATTCCAAAGATGACCATGTTATTATGTATATAAACAAGGTAAAAGGAGAATGCCCTATACTAAATGCATCTCCTATACAACTCCTATATTACACAAAAAAAGATTTCATGTAGTGTGTTCACAATATGTCCGATGTGTCTCCAACAGCTTCGAAGGAATATTCCGATCAGCTACAGCTTATACATTCAACAGGTGCTTCCTGTGAAAAATCTTAAGCCAGCGGTGATCAAGGTTTATGATTACTACCAAACAAGTAAGATTTTTATGAGTGGTCATTTAAACTCTATTACCGTATTGCTTGCACTTACTGAGCCTCTCTTTTAGGTGACCAGACTGAAACTGAGTACACCTCCCCCTGTGTATAAGCTCCCAGACTGCATTAAATGTACAAAAAAGCTTTGGATATCTTCTGTGTGCCAGTTTTATCTTTTGCAAAAGGCATAGTTTTGGTTAGTGAAATAAATGTGCAGTTCAGATACATCTTGCAGTACTCCTGTCTTTAATTGACAAACACCCCCCACCCCTTCCACCCCCAAATCATTCTTATATATATGCACTGCCTGGCCAAAAAAAAAAAAATCACACACTCTGTGCCAATGGCATTGTTTCAGCAAACTTAAGCAACATAACATTTATTTCCATCCAGAGTTGAGTTAATTCCTCACTGACATGAATTAATTAACGAGGGGAAAAATTCAACTACTCCATAAAGTGTTCTCCAGCACATCCCATAAACTTTCAATAGGGTTAAGGTCAGGACTCTGGGGTGCCAATACCTATGTGAAAATGATTCCTAATGCTCAGGCTAAGGCAGGGAACACAATTCGCCAGACCATCGCAGGGCACACACACAACCATTCACACTTACACCTATAGGGGTGATTTGGAACAGCCAGTTAGCCTTTAGTTAGTCTTTGGACTTACCGAGAGGAAACCCAAGCAAGTATTGGGAGAACATGGACCTTCTTGCTGTGAGGCAGATGTGCTAACCACTACACTACCATGCCCCTCAATACATTTACAGTAATTGCAATATCATGACAGGATATAATTACCAACTATTATTAAGACTTGAACAAAATTATACACAAACACACACTTATAAATATTTAGCTCTACTTCGATGTATCGAGCACTGTTTTACGGAAAATCGATTCAAGATCTTATATATATATATATATATAGGTTGGCCACAATAAAAGGCCACTCTAAAATGTGCAGTTTTATCACACAGCACAGTGCCACAGATGTCACAAGTTTAGAGGGAGCGTGCAATTGGAATGCTGACTGCAGGAATGTCCTCCAGAGCTTTTGCCCGTGAACTGAATGTTCATTTCACCATAAGCCATCTCCAAAGGTGTTTCAGAGAATTTGGCAATACATCCAACCGTCCTCACAACCACAGATCACGTGTAACAACACCAGCCTAGGACGTTCACATCCAGCATCTTCACCTCCAAGATCATCTGAGACAATCGCTTTGCATAACCAAAGAATTTCTGCACAAACTGTCAGAAACCATCTTAGGGAAGCTCATCTGCATGTCCTCATCGGGGTCTTGACATAAAAGCGTGTATGGCGTTGTGTGGGTGAGCGGTTTGCTGATGTCAGTGTTGTGGATTGAGTGGCCCATGGTGGGGTTATGGTATGGGCAGGCGTTTGTTATGGACAACGAACACAGGTGAATTTTATTGATGGCTCCATGACGAAATCTGTGGACCGATTCTCCCCTCCTGAGCTGTGATTCTCTGCAGCTACTCTAGAGTTACCATGGGCCTCTTAGCCGCTTCTCTAATCAATGCTCTCCTTGCCTGGCCTGTCAGTATAAGTGGGCAGCCATATCTTGATAGGCTTGCAGTTGATTGAATAGTGTTCCATGAAATGTTCAAAGCTAGGGATTTTTTTTTAATAACTTAACCCTGCATTAAAATTCTCCACCGATTTATCAATAACCTGTCTTTTGTGTTCCTTCGGCTTCATGATGCTGTTTGTTCACTAATGTTCAGCAACAGCTGTATTTATACTGAGATTAGATTGAACACAGCTGGATAAATTAGGTGAGTTTTAAAGCTAATTTGTTGCACTGGATTTTATTTAGGGGTGTCAGAGTAAAATTAATTGAATACAAATTTACATCACACTTTTCATATTTTTGAATTTTCATATTTGTAAATAAATAAACAAACAAACAAACAAATAAATAAATTTAACCATGTATCATTTTCCTTCTACTTGACTATTATGTCCCACTTTGTGTTGTTCCCTCACATAAAATCCCAATAAAATATATTTACATTTGTGGTTCTAATGTGACAAACTGTGGAAAAGTTCAAGGGTATGAATACTTTTGCAAGCCACTGTAATGAGAGTTCTGTAAATGTATTAAAATTCACAATAAATTGTCTGTGATGGCCTGGCGAGCTGTCCTGGGTGTACTCTGCCCTCTCCAATAGTATAGGCTGAGATGAGCGACAGCCTCCCCGCAACCCTAATTAGGAATAAGTGGTTAAGAAAATGAATGCTGAATAAATATGTAGTATAAATATTTGTCATTGGTACATGATGCTCAAATAAACAATATGTGGTGATTGCAATATTGTTTTGGTTTAGTTTTGGAATGGTTTTCTTGTGTGGAGTCTCTCTTTTTTTTTCCAGAGATGGGGAGGCTCCCGCCGGCATGGGCTCCACCCTCACCTGCACACCTGATTTCCTCCAATCACCACCGGCATTTAAGCCCTGCTGGGATGTTTCTCCAGCACCAGACTATTCTCGCTGCTGAAGCATGCCTACAATGAGCTCCAGCACTTCCGCCCCATCTCTGCTATGCGTACACACTCTTTTCACGGATTTCTCGCCCAGCACTTCTGCCCCATCTCTGCTACGTGTACACATGCTCTTCTATGATTGTTCACCCAACGCTTCCTCCCCCATCTCAAAAAATATATTTAACTGCCTTTTCGCCTCCTGGTGTGCTTTTGGGCGGCTACCTTTCAGCTGGTTTATTATTATAACACAATAGTCAGTTACATTTTTCATGAAAGCAACCTAAGTAATTAATCTATCAATAAATGTTTTTAAAAGATTATTTTAAATAAAATGTTTTAGAAATTTAAATTGGGTTGCATGATGGCAAGGTCCTTGGTTCAATTCCTGGGAACAGGAGATTCTGTGTGAAGTTTGCACCACCCCCTTCTCC
>JAOUQZ010044998.1:0-2500 GCA_028564935.1 Neosilurus hyrtlii | reverse complement strand
CATTTACAGGTGGTGGAAATAACCTGAATAGTGGTGTCAGGTTGACGGGGCAAAAAGACAGGAAGTGATTTTCTGTGAGGTGGCAATACGTGACCATATAAAGTAACCGAAAGTTGGTGACATGCAGGCGAAATAATTGCTAGCAATGAAAAATAGGTGTGTACGGAGTTAAATTTCAATTACCATCAAAGAGTAAAAGGAAACAAGATGGCGCCAACACGGAGTTTCTGTAACCGTTCATCACATGGGTTGTGATGCACTTGACACTATGCGATGCACAATCAGTGTACCGACTATACTTGTACGTGTACTTGATGTAAATCTGCCGGATTCCACCAGGTGGCAGTGCGAGAAATCGTTACCGTCTGAACACAGCATATAGTTTGGTTTTGTTGTGTTGGGAGTTGAAGAGATAAAATAGCTTTGCGTTCTGATACTATTTTTTTCACACAAAGCCTCATTACAATGGAGAATATGCAATGCGGGTATAATCATTTCTTCCTCTTGTACTTCTTTGTCCAGCTATGTCAATATTACCTACCAAAACTTGAATGCACCAACACCCCAGTGTTTACCAGGATGGTAATTCTTGGTCATTTCTGATGCTGTGCTCAAAGGACGCTTCAAAATGAGCTAGAAATTCATGGAACTGCTCTGAGCGTGAAGTGTATTCCATCTCTAAGGAGACAACATCCACCACTTTGGTTCTTACATCAAAATGCAAGAGTGGCTAATCATGGCAGACTCCACCAACCCTGAAACCTTGAGGGAGGGAGAGAGAGAGAGAGAGAGAGAGACAGAGAGAGACTCTTTTGCAGTGAGATCAGCTCCTGTTTGGGTAAAATATTTAACCAGTCTATTTTTATTTATTATTTTTTTATTTTAAAGATTCGATTAAAAATTGCTAGAATCAGTCATATTGCTAGTCACGGTTTTTTCTATAGTTACCAAGGCAGACGGACAAAAAAGTTACGACTTTGACCTATAAACCGTATGATTTTTTGAAAAGAAAGAATGTCACTGCTGGTAGTGATCTTCCGTTGTTACCTGTGTCAGTAAAGCTTGCGATGTTTAGAAAGGTGTTGTTTTTGAAGTGTAGCACTGTTTATATGCATATGTAGTGAATTATTTATGGTCTTTTTGGAAATAATCAGCTACTACTTGTTTCACTTGAAACCGTTTAGGGATGGGAAGTAAACTAGAGGGTTGCCTAGGCTACCAGAACCTGGAACGTCCAATTGATAAGCAGTTTACTTTGTGTGAGCCGCGCTATAGGCAGATGAATAACCCAGTTGTGAATACACTGAACTTTTTACGAATACTGACATAACTTTAGAACTCTAAATTCGACCCCTTGTGTATCAGGTGTCGTAACATTTTTATACTACTAAGCACACGGAGTGGTCCACATTTTAAAAGTCAGCATATTGGAATAAGCCTTTATAAATATTTGTGAATGAATATTTTTCGCTGTGGGGTTAAATAGGTGTCTGAACCGTACACTTTAGTAAATAATTACCTCATCAAAGTTTGCAGGAAAACTTTTTTATTTGGAGATTTAGAGAAAATTCTGTCCACACCTGTGCAAGAATTTTCACCAACCTTGAAGGGGACACTACCCTACCTGAGTTCTAGACATGATTTGACTTTGATATGTCATGAACGGGCATCTGATCAGAACGCCTCCTGAACCACAAGGAAAGAGACCCCAGAGTCGACCCAGAACACGCTGGAAGGACTACGTCTCTCAGCTGGTCCGGGAGCGCCTCGGAGTCCCCCGGGAAGAGCCGGAGGAAGTGGCTGGGGAGAGGGACGTCTGGATCTCACTGCTCAGGCTGCTTCTCGGACCTCGGAACAAGCGGAGGATGATGTCAAGGTCAAAGCAAAGTCACAAAGTTTTGGAGATCGATCACGTATCTAGTAAACAAGTGCTTATAGACATGCAGTTACTATGGAAACTAATAAAATCAACATTTCAAATTAGACAATTTTTAGACATTTGTCCTTGAATGACCTTAGAAGGTCAAACCCCAGTCATCTTATAAATTTTTTAACTAAAAAGGTTTTTTTTTTTGTTTATTTGGTCACATCTCCATACCGTAGAACACATCGTAAGATGAGCACACGGCTAATTAAAGCTAGTTGCTCATATATCCTGCTGCATGGCCGAGGTACCTAACACTGTGTGTGCTCATCTGATTCTTATTTTATGAAGCCCCTAATATACCAAAATTGAGAGACTGTCTCTTCTGAAGTGTATCCGTTTAAAGGAAATCGAATATGCTGACAGGTTTCAGGGAGCGGTGTATTTTTCTTTGTGATTTACGTTGGCAGTCTTGTTGATTTGACAGAGCGGAGGAAAACATGCCAGTGTTGGGAGTCTGTCTTGAGCTGGAACCTTATTGATCATAAAGAATGGCTGCTCCTTTTTTTCCTTTTTTCTTTCTTTCTTTTTTTTTTTTTTGGCGAGATGTGAAAAAAAAAAATGAAACGGGGATGT
>JAOUQZ010044996.1:0-10862 GCA_028564935.1 Neosilurus hyrtlii | reverse complement strand
GTAATAATAATAATAATAATAATAATAATAATAGTAATAATAATAATAATAATAGTAATAATAATAATAATAATAATGGTACGGTGCACTGAGCAGCACTTACCTGAAATTTTATGTTCAGCACATAATTACACTGAGGCCGAAAATCAAACACAATTTAACACAGCACGGTGGATTGAGCTGCTTAAGATGGAGTTTAAAACACAAACCTACTTATTTTCTTCCTATTTTTATTCAAATCTAAAATCTTGTTTATCCTTTTTATAATAAATGAATGAATCAATCAATCCATACTTGACCTCGACCAGTCTAACCTCAGGTGCTTTGGCTTAAAATTCTGATTTTCCTGAAAGTTTAAAATTTTCTGTCTATATTTCTATATTTCTATATTTCTATATTTCTATATTTCTATATTTCTATATTTCTATATTTCTATATTTCTATATTTCTCACTCCTGATGTTTTGGTGTTTGCTCTGTACTAAAGCTTCTAATTGCTGATAGGTGAAATGTTATGTAACGTTTATGGGAGGAGTCTTCAGTGTCAGTACTTCAGTTTTGATTTTGAGTTGAAAATCTCGTACTGTGGATGTGTACCATGTTGTGACCCTTTGACTCGTTCTCACGGTCAGGGCTGTGTCGTGTCGTGTCGTTCCGTGTCGTTCCGTGTCGTGTCGTGTCGCGATCTCTCCAGAATGCATTTCTGTCTCATCCGGAAGAAACTCAGTCTAAATTAAAAACTTTCTGTTTATTATCAGGAGGTGAAAACTCCTTCAGCAGGAGCAGCTTCAAGAATTCCACATATGCTTCAGTAGATACTGATTAAATAATATTTAAAAAATTATATGCAGCATTAATTAGTGACTTTTTAGCCTTTTATGTGTCTTTGATGTTCTGTGTATAATTTGACACGTAGACAACAAAGAGAGAATATTTTTACATATTAATTATTTTATATCGTCTTCCATCTTTGACCCAGACACACTTTACTTTAACTGTGGTTTGCAGTTCTATATTTATGAAACTTAAAATTAAATAAAGAACTGTATTATGATAATAAAGGTATAATAAATGCGTAATATGACATGTTAATTAAAAGCTTTGATCAATTAAATGATAAAATTCAGGGAAAAAAATCCTAATAACATTATTTGCCCAAAGCTAAATTTTTTTAATTTTTTATTTTTTACTTTATAAATAAACAAATATTGTAATAATGTTATCAGAACAAGGCTGAGACATTTTTTATATATTATCCATATATTAGACTGTTTACTGATTGATTAACTGATTGATTAACTGTTTTAATTATTACCCACAGTTACGTGTTTATTTTTATTTTTGTTTATTTATGTTGCACTTTGTAGTTTTCACACACTGCCATCACAGTCACTCAGTGGATTGCTTTCTTTTGTTCTTTCTTTTTTACTTCCTTTCTTTTCTTCCTCCTCTGTGTGGTGTGTTTGTCTTGGTGTGAATAAATATCATGTGGAAAGAGAAACTTTTCTATTAAAACTAAAGTTGCACCTCATATCTCAGGATATAATTTATTTATTAATACTCTTTTTATTAGTACTTTTGTGTGTGTACCATTTTTGTACTTTTTAAAAAATGTATGATTAAATGTGTTTTTAATCATATTTAGAAATAAACAAATTGTTACAATAAATACAATTTCTGTTAGATGATAACACGAGTTTATTTCTGTCTGTTTGTGTATCATGGGGTTTGATTTTCTGCACAAAACTTTTTGCCCCCTTTTCCACTCAAGTGATGCCACACACAAGAAAAAGGTAAAAAATGTTTTTGTTTTCCTTTTTCTCTTGTAGTTATGAAGTGCTGGAGAAGAAGCTGAAAGAGGCGTTTACGGAGAGAACTGGGATTTTACGACAACTTTCAAAAACATCAAAGGAGCTGGACAGCATCAAAGGCAACCTGCAGGTGAGAACCAACTTCACACCGGATCGTATCGATCAAAGCTGCACGGAAATGAGAGTAAACAGAATTACAAAAAAAATCTTATTTATTATCAAAATCAAATTTATGAATTAGCTTTAGCTGCAGGGCCATAAGCTCCACCCACTCATCACATGGTAACTTTATATATACAAACAACACCCCCAAATTTAATCTCATATACCTCTCAAACGAATAACACACCCTCATTCATTTAAGTGTTATAATTTATGCTAACTATGGGACTTTTATTCAACATTATCACTGAGATCTGAGGAAAGGGAGTGAAAACGAAAGGCCAAAATCAACCACACTACGAGGTCACACTGCTGTAGCTCGTGCAGAATGAGGCTTGGTATTGTCTTGCTAAAATAATCATGGACTTTTCAGGAACACTCCCTTAATGGCATAATATGTCTCTCTAAAGACCCAATACCCTCCTCCAGGTCAATGGTATGTTCGAATGCATAAAGCTCACCCATGCTGTGGGTACTGATGCAGCCCCCTACCACCACAGATGCTGGTGTTTACACCTTTTTGCTGATGATAATTCAGATGGTTGTTTTCATCTTTGGCATGAAGATCTCAGTATCTGTATCCCTTCAAAACAAGATGAACTGTGGACTCATCTGAGCAGAGCACAACGTTCCACTGTGTTTTAGTCCATCTGAGATGAGCCCGGGCCAGTTTTATTTTAGCTTATGGTAATGAAAAGACATTTAAACTTTACCCAGATGTTCAGATAAAAGTCTTTAAAAGTCTAACCTGCCAGTTCTGCTCATTACTCAGTCGGTGACCTTTTACTGATTTAGATTTGAGCTTTAAAAAAAAAAACATTCGAACATTTTTTTCTCCCACAGTCTAAAAACAAGCAGAGTAGCCTGACTGGCTGATCCAAATCTCCCCTAAGTGTGAATGATTGTATGTGTTTTGGCCCTGCAATGGGCTGGCGAGCTGTTCATGGTGCACCCCGCCCCTGCCCAGAGTCGGCTCATATGGGCGCCAGCCTCCATGCATTAGGATACAGCAACGTGTGTTTCTGTGTAGTATATACCAAACTTCGAATGAGTAGACTATAAACACACGCCATAAGCTACAAAGCGCTAGCTAAACTTAAAATGCAGAGCTCACCTGACCTGTCTCTGTTAAGGTTAAAATATGTAAATATGAAGAATAAAAATCTTGTTCAATTTTTTTTGAGGTTTTTTTATATACTAAAACTCGTAACGAGAGTTAAAGAGACGTCGATGAATTGATCTTATGGATGCACTCAGAGCTCACCTGCGTTTTTTCATAATTGAATAAATATAGATGTAAAAATTTTATATAAAAATTATTATTTGTCTTTGTTTTAAAGGCACAATGTAAAGATATTCGAATTTTAATATAAATATAATCATTAAAATACAAGTGTAATGAATAAAATGCACTCGGGCTGCTGCTGGTGTGATGACGCGACCTTGTTGCTCCTCTTCAGAATATTCACACTGCAGCGGTTAATGGAAGTGAACAATGAGTCACATGTTTATTTCTGTGAAATTCACTTTTAATTAGCAGAGCCTTCGGATGATTAAAAGGGGCTTTGGGACGGACTTCAGCCTCGTTTACATAAGAACCTTCAGTAACTTCAGCTCCTCATCCTGAGTCACTGGATATCTCTGGAGTCTCTGGGGTGTGTATGGGGGTCGTGTGTCTGGGACTTCAGCCAAACTGATATATATTTATACACGTATATAACTCAAAGATGAGGAGACGGCGCTTGCTGTCCTGTTTTTATTCACTGGATTTATTCGCACGGGACTTTTTTCTGTAGCCGCGACCGTCTTCATCCTGTTGATTTTAACCATGACATCGAGCCCAGGTTTGGCTGATCATCATTAAACTTGGCCTAATTAGGCCTCTGATGTCGGCACACCAGCACTGTGAACGGAACTCTGATTGCTTGAATTCCTGCCAACTTTTCTTCAAGACATGATGATGCGTCCATCTTAATCAGGATCGGTGGCGTTTCGGGCGGAGCATGAGTAAGAAATGTGCTGATGTTAGCCATCAAACTGAGTCGATTTTTCTTCCCATCATGGATGTTGTTGCGCTCATCATGGAGCTGATTTTGTAATATCACATGGTTTGACTATGGCATAATACTGAGCTCTGGATTGTGATTGGTCAGAAGGTTCTGGTTAACATGGATTTTCACCATACTTGATAGGAACACTAACCTATTAGATTTGAGATATCAGTATTGGATTTTTTTTATATATTTTAAAATATCAAGGTCAAAGGTCAAGGTCAGATTAGAACTTTAAAACCAAAATTAATAAACATGCCATTACTATGGAACACTATTAGGATGCCATATGTAAACTAATGAGGCAATTTGACCGTTGACCTTGAATAACCTTCAAAGGTCAAACCACCTTGTAAATTCTTTAAACAAGAGTCTTTTTGCTCATTTGGTCAGGTTCATATACAGTGTATCATGTATTTAGATGAGAACATGGTTAATTAAAACCAGTACAGTGTAGCGTATGTACCTTACATGCTATGAGTGCCTCTGCGGTTATTCAATGCGCTCGTTCTAGTACATTATTGTTGCTATAGTAACAGCTCACGTACAGGGATGTGAACATCGGTTGATTTGCAAATAACAAGTCAAATCTGTGTTGGTTGTTGTGCACAGATCTTTAATTCTTCTATTTACTTTCCTTTAAATCAGAACATGAATTAAATTCTGTCTCCATCATGTCTTTTAAGGTGACGCAGAAGGATAATACATTTTTCACACCTTGATACGAAAGGAGGCGATTACGCTTCTGTTCTCTCTGCGATTCAAATCAGCTTCAGAAATCAGCCGTGTTTACTGCATTTAACAACAAACCTGAATATCGTCGGAACATCTCTGAGTAATCAGCACCAAATAACAAACAGCAGAAAAATCTTCAATTTCTTCTTTATTTCTTCTTTCAGTCTCTGAAGAACGATGACTCAGTGCCCAAAAAGGATGTGCAAAGGATTCTGGAACTGAGTCACAAACAAAGGTACAGAATGTTTATTTATTTATTTATGATAGTTCTGCAGCAGATAATAACCGCTACCTCACAGCACTGCTGAGCTCTGGGCTGTGATTGGTCAGAAGGTTGTTGGTTGGTTTTCTATAACAGCGGTTCTGATGGTAGTACATCTGCACATCACAGGTTTATATATAATTAGCATACGATATTTAAAAAGATTGTTTTTTCATCAGCTTTAAAATGAAACTACTGAAAAAGTTGTTTTTCTCATAATTAAAACTGGCACTTGTCTTTTTGAGCTCAAACTCTTCATATACTACACTAGAACGATGCGATCTGATTGGTCCACCATCTTAGCATTAAGAAACAATGTCACGGTCATTCGGAGGAGGCGGGGTTACCATTATCATGTTCAAAAATGTAAAAATAAACCAGGGATATCGATGCTACATCTCTGGGATGATTCAGCGATATCCACCTGTCCTTCGGTGTGTAAATGAGGTTTTTATAGCAACAGCTTATTGAGAGGGTGAGCAGTGGACGCTACACTTTAATGTAAGAGTCTCAGGTCAATCCGTCCTTGGCCTGGTGAGGGCGCTTTTGTGCGGAGTCTCTTCAGGTACTCCAGTTTCCTCCAGCAGTGTAAAGACATGCACATGGCACATGCTGTGATTTTCTGCCGTTCCTCCACTGCCAACCCAGCAGGTTATTAATCACTTATTAATCAGAGTAAGGTAGGCACATAGAGCCATAAATTGGAGGAGGAAGACAAACAGGTCATCTGGCGCTTTTCAGGGGGAGGTACATGGGTGGCAGCTTCCTGAAGAACTGTAGGGTTTTTTTCTTTTTTTTTGATTAGGAACTGCATGGTGTTGTAGTTGTTACCATGTCCGCCTCACTGCAAGAAGGCTGTTCCCTGGCTCGGGTCGGGGGTTTCTGTGTGGAGTTCTCCACATGCTTGCCGTGGGCTTCCTCTGTGGACCCCGGTTTCTTCCCACCGTCCAAAATCATGCACAGTACCCACTGTTCCAATTCACCCCTAGGTGTGAGTGTGAATGGTTGTATGGCGATGGCCTGGTGAGCTGTTCAGGATGTACCCTGCCCTCACCCAGAGTCGGCTAAGATGGGCACCAGCCTCCCCGCGACCCTGATTAGGATTAACCGGCTTAGACAATGAATGAATGATTCGTACTTTGGTGCTCTACTGGTGTCCAGAATAAAACAGGTTCTGAAAATGGGGATAATATCTGAGCTTTAAGTCAGAAGTGTTAGCTTTGCTTGTGTGAAGTCTTTGTGAATTTTTCTTTTTTTTTGAGTTATTAAATGGTTTCTGCTGCTTTGTGCCCTTCGTTTGCTCTGATTTTTGCTCAGCTGCTTTTGGCCTGTGACTAGGGAGAGACCAGAGAAGCTTTCTGCCATACATCACAACTAATAGCCCTCTGGTTTGTGCTGAAGAACTCACACAGCAGAGGTTTTTTTTAAGTCATCAGATTTATAATGGACCGCATTTTTACCCCACGGACAGTAAGAAATATAGCACAAGCTTAAAAACCTGACCTTTCCGCCTCCAATCACCGTTAGCAATCAAACACTGTCTGCAATTAGCCTGTGCTGGTTAAACATAGACGTACACTTGCTGTCATTGGCAAAAATCACACGTTGTAAAGAATCGTTTGGATGTGAGTCGAGATCGGCGGAGGATGGGAGGGGATGCTGCGAATCTCACCAACAAAAGAACCCACCAATGGGGGACCAGGGCAGAAAAAGCTTCACTTTGAACAACGTGTGTGTTCACGTGAGTGCGCTAGCTGATTTCCCGATCAGAAAGGAGATACGTATATATTGTGCATTTCAACCTGTAGGGGGCGACATGGAGCTGCAGTGTTTGGCACGGTTGCCTCACAGTGAGACGGTTTGGTGAAATGCGAAACAACTGCAGCCTTTCTGTCTGGAGTTTGCATATTCTTTCATTCTTGTGTAGGTTTCCTTTGGGTTCTCCAGTTTCCTCCTACGGTCCAAATCTTGCATTTTAGGTCACATGGCTACTGTAAACTTTCTATCGGTGTAAATATGAGTCTGAATGGTTGTTTTTTTTTTGTTCTGTGATAGACTGGTGACCTGTTCAGTGTGTAACCCGCCTCCCACCTGAAGTCAGCAGGTATTGGCTTCAGCTTTCATGCAACCCTGAGGGATAAGTGCTACAGATTATGGATGGATGGATGGATAGATGGATGGATGGAAGAACATCTAATGTTCAGTTAAAATTAGGATATCAATAGCAATTAGTAGAAACCGTTTCCTCCATCATAGGCCTCATCGTCTCTTTAATTTACAGACGTTCTGTATTTACGCTGATGCACTCAGTTTAATTAGTGGTCCACTTTCTGACCATGGACAGAGCTGCTGCTTCGAGAAAATCAAACATCTTTGATGCTCCAAATATCTGACTCTCATATAATTTGATTGAGGAAATCAGAGCTTGTGCCCTTTGCACATTTATCGATTTTGTTTACTCCGACTCCCACAGATTTCTGCAGCCTAACGCAGATTCAGCTGGACTATAAATTAGGGCTAACAAAGGAAAAAACCCAAGTAAAACTAGATACTGTAAACCAGACATCAGCATAAATAGCTCATTAAATATGAGCGAACTCATTTTTATTCTTTCATTCTTTCATTTGCTAAAGCGTTTAATCTTACCAGAGACGCAGGAAGGCTGGAGCCTATAAGGAGGGGGACACCCTGATCAGCTCTCCAGTCCATTTCAAGGCACAGTCACTTACACTCACACCTTTGCAGCAGCCAATTAGCTAAATGTGGATGTCTTTGGCCTGTGAGAGGAAACTAAACTACCCATAAGTGTGAATTTGAACGGTTGCGTCTATGTTAACCCTGTGATGGACTGGCAAACTGTTCAGGGTGTACCACACCTTCGCCCAGAGTTGGCTGAGATAGGCTACGGCCTGCCTACGACCCTAGTAGGATTGGATGGTTTGGCAGATAGATGGATGGATGGATTGAATTTCAGAGCTGATCTGGGATCTTAAGCGTGTTAGCAACTTAACCTCCATTTCTCAGAAGCTTGACCAGGAGAGCGTCAGATGGAGAGCAGGACTCGGTTCTCTTGACATTATTACCTGCGGCGAAATATCAGGTGTTCAGTGAAATGTCAGCATGTGGAATAAGTCAAAAATTGAGGCGGGAAGTTAATAAAGAGAGCTCAGCTTCCTCTGGAGTTCCTGACCAGCATGTAAAAGCTATAAGGAGCATTAATTTCACCACCAGTACTACTACTACTAATAAAAATATATATAAATACAAATGGTGTGGTGTTTCAGGCATGACCAACCAGGAAGAGACCCTCTGGAGACACGCTGGAGGGGCCCCGGGGTCGACCCAGAAAACGCTGGAGGGACTATGTCTCTCGGCTGCTCGGGGAACGCCTCGTTCACCCCTTGAAGAGCTGGAGGAAGTGGCTGGGGAGACGGACATCTGAACCTCACTGCTTAGGCTGCTGCCCTCAAGACCCAGGAACAAGCGGAAGAAGATGACTGACTGATTATAATAATAATAATAATAATAATAATAATAATAATAATAATAATAATAATAATAATAATAATAATAATAATAATGATAACACTATAAATCTAAGATCCAGTCAAAAGCTCTTCTGTATCAAGCAGTGCAGCTTCCTTTTGTGGTTCCGCCATGCCGGCTGTGTGACACACAAACCCTCGCCGGGTGTTCGCGGGTGCATATTTATTACGTTTGGTGTTTATTAGAGGAAGAAGGACAGAAAAGACGATGTTTATGCTCTGGGATTCATACTCGTCCTTGAAGACCCAGTGGTTCTGGTTTTGTCTGATGATTGTTGGAAGATAAACAGACAAAATATACAATTACGCCCAGCTGGTGGGCTTTCAGACTGGCACATCTCCACCTTCCTGGATCCTACAGGCGTCCTGTATTCTTCCCCAGACGAGCTGTCAGGCAGGAGGGATAATTATGCTGATCGCTCTTCAGTCATGTGTGCTTAGTGGTGGCATGTCTTTTACTTCATACTTTAGTTTCATTTCTTCACTTCATTATCCGGCGCGGATGCTGGCGTGGATGGTAGGAAGGCGAACCGGACCAGACGCCAGCTCCGATTCAACACTGACTCCTTTCCTTGGATATTCTTAGACAAAAGAAAAAAGGAATGTGCTGGACTGGACTGACCCAGGAACCCTGGGGCTGTGAAGCAGCAACGCAAACAAATGATCTCCATCATTGAGTTAAAATGTAGAACACGAACACGGCGATAACAAGTCCAGGTTTCAAACGAGTCGGATTCAGATTTAGCACCGATCGATACTCACTCATCATTCTGTCCACATTTCATTCTGTCATCAAAGTTACAACATGCCTAAAGCCCAGACCGGCTGAGCAGATTCATTATTTATTATTCATTTTTATTTCCGTGAGGTCAGACTGGGATATACCAACATCTTATTCTAGATCATTCCGCATCATTATTCTTCACTCCAACACTAAAATACCCGAGCAGTGTTTATTAAAAGCTCCAGAATAATTCAAATATGATTCAATATGAAGCAGCGCGGCGGTGTAGTGCCAGAAGGTCCTGGGTTCGAGTCCCAGGTGCAACAAGGGTGTTTCTATGTGGAGTTTGTTCGTGCATGGGTTTCCTCCGGGTACTCTGGTTTCCTCCCACAGTTCAAAACCATTCACATTAGGCTAACTGGTTGTTCCAGATTGCCCCTAGGTGTGAGTGTGAGTGTGAGTGGTGGTGTGTGTAATATTTGGCGAGCTGTTCTGAGATAGGCTCCGGTCTCCCCTCAACCCTAATAGGATTAAGTGGTTTGGCAAATAAATATATAAATAAATAATACAGAAAAGAATTACAAATTAATAATTGATTTATTCACCTTTATCCCTTATTAGGGTTTATTTACTGAACCGTTTAATCCTACTCTGGTTGCGGGGAGGCTGGGGCCTATCTTAGCCAACTCTGGGTGAGGGTGGGGTACACTCTGAACAGCTCGCCAGTCCATCACAGAACAACAAACACAACCAGAACATGCAAACTCTACACACCAAGCCGTCTCCGAGCGCGGGAATCGGACTTTCTTGCTGTAGGGTGGACGTGCTAACCATGACATCGCCAATTGATCGTTCAAACCAGTGTCTCATATCGAGAAATACGACCCGTGACATCAAACCAGTTTGGTCCTGGAGGGTCACATGCAGTGTGTAGAGTAGTCTCCAGTGTGAGTGTTGAAAGAGGCAGAGTTGAAGCATCTTCAGAACGGATAAGCTTCGCCGTTTCTTGGTGACATGACAAGTTCCATGTTGTTGTTGTTGTTTTATTAACTTTACAAGAGAGAGAATAAGAGATCTCTGCTGAGAAAAACACTGTTTATAGCTGTTTGGCCTGAAGGCATTTTCTGGTGTCGGGCGTCTCTTATTTTCATTTTGTCCTCACGAAACGCTCGCTCTGTTCAATCCCGCTGTTATAGAAAGTGACAGGTTCGTAGGAGGTTTCAGTGATGATCTTCTGCCCTAAACAATAACTGTGAAAATGTTCCAGCACTGGAGCAGCTGTGATTTTTTTCTTCCCATACAATCTGAATCCTCTCCTGCTGAGCGTTTGGTTTAAAGCATACATGAACACATCCACATGAACACGTTCTACCAGCATCGTACCGGAAAATACCCGCAGAGAGGAACCCGGTCAAACAGCCAGCAAGTTAATCCAGCTTGATTTCCTTTTAAGATCTAATTTAATCATGCGTAATATTCCTGAAGACCAGTGTATGTAGCACTCACACACACACACACACACACACACACACACACACACACACACACACACACACACACACACACACACACA
>JAOUQZ010044995.1:0-10863 GCA_028564935.1 Neosilurus hyrtlii | reverse complement strand
CACACACACACACACACACACACACACACACACACACACACACACACACACACACACACACACACACACAAATGGAGGGGGGGGCAGAGCCTGAATCATAATACTATTAATATTTGTGCTATATATACACATTATAAAGTTTCTTGGATATATGTTCTTCACCCTTGAACTTCTCCTCCCCAAGTTAGTTTTGGAATATACAGTTGCCATCAGCAGTCACATATTTACATTATGGTATTGTGGAAGAATAATTCAGGGCTGTGTGTTTTTGGACCAATGATCTGAGGAAGGCTTATGGCCTGCCTAGTCTGAAATGTCATATATTTGGTGATCTATAAATCTTAAATCTATAAATCTGGAATTCCATATCACATATTCGGATCAATTATTGATCATTAATAGCATCAACAACAACATCTCATTCATTCATTCATTCATTTTCTGAACCGCTTAATCCTAACGAGGGTCGCGGGGAGGCTGGCAACATCTCAAATGTTATAAATAAATTAATCTATTCAGAGGTTTTATTTTAAACACTCATCACCAGTATGTGTGATTAATAATACTGCCTGGCAGCAGGGCTGGTCAGTTGTCACAGCTTTTCCTGAATGTGTGGGTTCCAATTGGTTCTTTTCTATGAATACAAATTGTAATATCTTTGGAATGAGTGATCATATTTCCCTTATTTAAAGACATTTGTAATTCTGAAATGAAGAGCTATCCAGTGAGAATGTTCTGTAATGAAAAATCCTATATTTAATTTGCTAATGATTATACCTGTAGAAGAGCAACTGTATGATTTACTGCACTGTTAAATTATTGGATGGTTTATGTGACTATTGTATGAGTAGCTTATTCACTGAATCGAGCGTAAGATTATTTTATTATTTCCATTCCACTCTGTTCCAATGATTGCTTGGCTGACCTTGGACAGGGAACACAATATTCTGGAAGCTTGACCAAGTGGCGTTGAGCTAAGACCTTCAAGGTCACTTAAAGACAGGCAGTCCAAATATTGTCCAACGGCTTTTCTATGTAGACTTTTTTCATAATCTATTTGTGCTGGTGCTCTGTTTTTTTCCAACAGTCCAAAGACATACTTTGTCTTACAAAGCCCCACAATTGTGGAACAGCCATCCTGTTAACATTATGGAACTCAGACACGAATCTCAGTGTTAAGGACTAGGCTAAAGACTTAATTGTTTAATCAAGCATTTTGTTAATAGCCTTTTATTAGACTTAACAAAAATATAAATGCAACACTATTGTTTTTCCCTCCCATTTTCCATGAGCTGAACTCAAAGATCTAAAACTTTTTCTATGTATGCAAAAAGCCTGTTTCTCTCAAATATTGTTCACAAATCTTTCAAAATATGTGTTAGTGAGCACTTCTCCTTTGCCGAGATAATCCATCCACCTCACAGCGGTGGAATATAAAGATGCTGATTAGACAGAATGAATATTGCACAGGTGTGCCTGAGGCTGGCCACAATAAAAGGCCCCTTTAACATGTGCAGTTTTATCACACAGCACAATGCCACAGATGTGGCAACTTCTGAGGGAGCTTTGGCATGTTTTGGAGTTGGCATGCTGACTGGAGGAATGTCCATCAGGCTGTTGCCCATGAATTAAATGTTCATTTCTCTACCATAAGCCGTATCCAAAGGCGTTTCAGTGAATTTGACAGTACATCCAAATGGCCTCACAACTGCAGCCCAGTATCTCCAGCCCAGGACCTCCACATCCAACATCTTCCCCTTCAAGATCGTCTGAGACCAGCCACCTGGACAGCTGCTGCAACAATCTCTTAGCATAATCAAAGAATTTCTGAACAAACTCTCAGAAACCATCACAAGGTAGCTCATCTGCATGCACGTCGTCCTCATTGCACTTCACCTGACTGTACCCAACTTAAGTGGGCAAATGCTCACAATGGATGGCATCTGGCATGTTGGAGAGGTGTTCTCTTCACGGATGAATCCCAGTTTTCACTGTACAGGGCAGATGGCAGACAGAGTGTATGGCGTCGTGTGGGCGAGCGGTTTGCTGATGTCAATGTTGTGGATCGAGTGGCCCATGATGACGGTGGGGTTATGGTATGGGCAGGAGCATATTATGGACAACGAACACAGGTGCATTTTATTGATGGCATTTTGAATGCACAGAGACACTGTGACGAGATCCTGAGGCTCATTGTTGGGCCATTCATTCACGATCGTCAACTCATGTTGCAGCATGATAATGCCCGGCTCCATGTTGCAAGCATCTGTACACCATTCCTGGAAGCTGAAAACATCACAGTCCTTGCATGGCCAGCATACTCACCAGACATGTCACCCATCGAGCATGTTTGGGATGCTCTGGATTAGCGTATACTGATTAACTCTATGCGAAGATATATTGCACTGCGTGATGCAAATGGTGTTCACACCAGATACTGGCTGGTATATGAAAAATGGGTGGAAAAACAAACGTGTTGTGTTTATATTTTTATTGAGTGTAGGTAAAGTAGCAGATCTCGGGGTTCTCAGGCATACAGAGTTCTGGTAAACTGTGATGTTACTCAGGTCTGTCAACAGTGGAGTAGCTGATTGCCTCATTTTACAGGGTACCGTTATGTCTGTCTTCCTTCCTAGACTATCATAGTCATAGCAGAGTCATAGCCTGCACTCAACACTAATAAACTCTCTTTTTTACCCATTACACTGTCATGAGCATACCTAACAACCTCTCTCTCCCTTTCTCTGTGTTTTTGTTGAGGTACACATGCTACTTCTTATATATGAGTGAGTTCTCATCTTAGAAGCCCGTCGCTCGTGCTGATGATGTTCCATATGTTCCTAAATATATGCACAGAAACTGGAAAAATGATTTTTTACTGCTGGTGATATGGTAAAGCTTTTTCTAAAATGCTTTAGACTATTACCACTACAGCCATAAGATAAACAGATACACTTCATGCTAAACTATAGTGAATTTCCTGCTACATGGTTTGTTTGGATTTTTTAAATTTGTTTTCACCCAGATAAGGATGGGTTTCCTTTTTGAGTCTGGTTCCTCTCAAGGTTTCTTCCTTGTGTTTTCTGACAGACTTTTTCGTTGCCACTGTCACCACATGCTTGCTCATTAGGGATGTTTAGGTTTTATAGAGTAAGGGTTACATTTTTATCAAATTTGTTTATTTATGTAAAGCTGTTTTGAGACAATGTCAATTGTAAAAAGTTCTGTACAAGTAAAAGTGAACTGAATACCTGTACAATATATAATACTGGAGATTTTAACAGGTATTTCACTGAGTACATTGGGAGGAATGACTAGATGTTGTTGTTACGGTCTTTGCAGTAGTGATAGTCAATATGCAGAACATGAGTAGATGCAACAAGTGGACTGGTTAGCTTTCACCAAGTCAATTACTTTTATTTGCACTAAACACTTTGTTGGAGAAAACAAACCAACCCCTGAACATCAGGATCCAAGTGCCATCTAATTACACAAACTGCAGGGTACAAAAAAGATACCTGCTCTGCCAGCAGCTGGAAATATAATTTTAGCCTGCTTTAATTATTACATAATATGCTAGAGTGCCATGACTGGAAACAGGGCCAACATTACATTAGCCTTGGTGTTATAATTTTATCACTTTCATGTTGGGATTTCCACTTAAACAGCATAATATACAGTAACTAACATGCATAGTACTTACTTACTGACAACTTACTGCTTCAGAAGTGTTGACTTGTTTCCAGCCACTGGCAACCTATGGAACACCAGCCACCTTTTCAGCTAATATACTGAGTGCTGGGAGGTCATTGTAGGTCAGCCCCAGATAATGAAGCCCCAGAAACATTGTTCTATGTAAGCTTTACCATAGAAACCATCACATTTACCATTGTAAACACACAGGAGCACAGGTCCATCACCTAATGCTTATATGACTCTGTCACGTGATACGTGGCCCCAGTAATCGTGACATAAGCGCTGATGTTACATATATAAGTAAAACATGCACGTTCATCCAAATTTAATATAAGTGCAGAATTATGTTACAGTCATTAAATAGAAATACATTGATGTAATCCCATAATCACAAGATTATCCACCAGCTGCTTTAACAATTTCATCTACTTCCATTAATATACACATCTTGTGAGCTCTGCCTGTGCATGGTCTCTTTGATTTCCCCTTCAGGACAGCTTCTGATTGGTCCATCCGGTGTGTAACCTCTCTTTTCAACATAAATTTTACATTTTTGTTTATATTAATTAAATATATTTTTGGCTCCCTCAACTTGGAATATCTTTTTTAAGGACTGAGGCTGATCTCCTGAACCCTAAGTTCAGCACATGGCATCAAATCAGCATGACTGATCAAAGCATCAGTAGTAAACAAAGTAGCACATATGGAGCCATATGGTGGGATCTCATTTTGGGAAAAGACCGTGAACAATAGTTAATGGCAATATATATATATATATACCGCTATGTCCGTCCTGGAACAAAACACCCAGGAATCTGCGTCAACATTAGCTTCTGGGGCAAAAAGGTCAACTGGGATGACTGCTCATTGAACACATTCATATTTTCGTGAATGCTGAATTGAATCTGTGTACAAATAATGAGTGTGGATTTGAACATCATTTAATTTGGAGATAGTGAGCACTGCATACATTTTTTACGTTCGTCTCTATTCAAGGGCTTCGCATCTGCTCCACTGAACTGTATATATATATATATATATATATACATAGATATATAGATAGATATATAGATAGATAGATAGATAGATAGATAGATAGATAGATAGATAGATGTATATGCAGCTTAATGGACTGCTCACCTTTCCAACAGTTTTCCGAGTTTAACATGGCTGGTGCTAGCGGTACAGACGAATCTAATACTTGTGAAAGCAGTTTGCCTGTTCATTAACATCAGATCTATGAACAAACAAGAGAAGACTTGGACGAAAAATTGCTAATTGTGCCTGCTAGGTTTGAAATAGCAATTCTGAATATTTGCCACTTTGAATTTGGAATGACACATCGAACATAAGCATCAGAGCATTCTTGATTACTACATATCAACACAATAAGGATAAGACTACAAGGCAACAACCACAAAGCTCATCCAGAGCAGCCACAAATCTCTGATGGTCGGCAACCAGGTCTGAGTCTGTCTGCAACTAAGTCCCCACCTATCTGCGACTATCTGTGATTGACCACAATGGTCTCAGACTGTCAGGGATATAGTTGCGGATAGTTGGCAACAGTCACCAGTTAGTAGATTATCGTGTGTAATCGTCCAACATTTGGAAACAGGTTTCAAAAAACAGGACGATTGTTCACAACGGGTGGATTCCTCACTGATAGTCACTGACAGCCAGCGATATGGTTGATGATATTGGTCGCAGACCCCTCATGCCCCCCACGTAAAATTTGTGGGCATTATTGGGCATTATCGCCCAAATGAAAAAGCAGGTACAGGAAATTCTGAACAATGAATTCCATAGGAATATTACTGACTTCATGGTGAGATAGATACTGTGAGCAAAAGTAGCAGATTTCTGTTCATATGTGAACAAGGCATTTATGAGCATCACAGTTTGGTGATTTTGAATGTAGTGATGCATGGATGGAAGGAGGTATCTTTAAAAATGACAGTGGCTTCTTAATTAACCAAAATGGAACAAGTGAATGTGAAAAATGTTGAGCAGTATGGACTAAACTTTTAACAAGTTTGTTTTAAGTGTGAACAGGCACAACACTGTTGACATCACATGCACAGTAGTCTTTCTAATCATGTTCTTTCACTGTCCTATTACAGTATTTCTTCAGTTTCACAACAAACTGCAACTTTCTTAAATTAAAAAATGTATCTTGTAAATGGGGAAACATATCTAAAAATCATGACGCAACTTAAGTGAGAACCCTTTGGATTACCTACATTCACACGCACACTGCCTTCACCCAGTGTCGGCAGAGATAGGCTCCAGCCTCACCGCGACCTATGTAGCAGGATTAAGCAGATCAGTAAAGTGAGTGATTAGTGAGTGCTAGTGGAAAAAGTAAGTAATACCTCGGATTTAATAACTGGCTAAACCTCCTTTGGCAGCATTAACCTCAGACAAGTGTGTCTGGTAGCTGTGGATCAGACCTGCACAGTATTCAAGGGGAATTATGGACCATTCTTACTTACAGATCTGCTTCAGTTCACCAGTATTCATAAGATGTCTGGTGTGAGCAGCTCTCTATTGGATTAAGGTCTGGGCTCTGACTGTGCCACTCCAAAAGATTGGGTTCCTTTTTATTAAAACCATTTTGTCATATATTTACTTCAATGTTTATGGTCATTGGCCAGCTGCATCACCCAGCTTCTACTGAGCTTCAGCATGCAGACAGCCACCCTAACATTATCCTGCAGGATACCTCGATAAACTTGGGAATTCATTTTCGATAATAGCAACTGCCCAGGCCCCAAGTCAACAAAGCAACCACAAATCATGATGCTCGCAGTGCTATGAGTTCTTCCTGAATAATTCAACATTTGTTTCATCGGTCCACAAAACATTTTCCCAGCAGTGCAGTGGAGTGTCAAGATGCTATTCTGATATTTCAGGTGTGCTAAAGTGTTTGTCTGGTTTATTTTTAGCTTTCCCTGTGTGTTGCACAGTGATTAGCATGTCCAGCTCACAGCAAGAAGGTCCTGTTTCTTTGTGGAGTTTGGCTGTTCTCCGTTAGCTTGCGTGGGATTACTCCAGGTAATCCGGTTTCCTTCCACAGTCCAAGAACATGCACATTTGGTTAACTGGCTGCCTCGAAATTGTCCATAGGTATGAGTGTGGGTGTTAATGGTTGTGTGTGTTGCCCTACGTTGGTCTGGCGAGCTGTTCAGGATGTACTATGCCTTGGCCCAGTGTCGACTGAGATAGGCACAGTCCTCCTGTGACCATAGTAGTAGGATTAATCGGTTCAGCAAATGAGTGATTGAGTGAGCTTTCTCTGCATCTGTTCAGTGTGTTATACCTGGTAAACATGAACAAAGATATCAGCCAGTTCCAGTGATTCCATCTTATCATTAACTGCTAGTCTAAGTTTCTTTCTTTTCATTAAGGATTCTTTGTTGACTCTTGGGAGTAATCCTGGCGGGGCACCAACTTCTAGGGAGACTAGCCAGGGTATTAATTTCTCTCATTTGTGTAACCATGGACTGATGAATATCTAAACTCTTCAAGATTTCTTTGTAACACATTCCAACTTTATGCAAATCAACAATCTTTGATCGTTGGAAGTGTTCTGAGAGCCCCCCCCCCACATCTCTCTCTCTCCCTCCCTCCCTCTCTCTCTCTCTCTCTCATTTGAAGGCATAGCTCACATCAGCAGACACTCCTTGTTAATAGCAAACTCAAAGTGCTTGAGTGTTTTTTTTTTTTATGTCAAATTCAAGTTTTACTGATTGTACTCCACGCTATGAAAGTTTGAATGACTTGAGGAGTCCACTTGCAAAACCTGCCAAGTCAAGTTTAGGGGCGGGGGGGGGGTCCCTTCTCCATTTTTTCAGGCAAATGTGCATGTCCCACTGATAGCTCCACTTTCGAAACCTGCTAACTCGTGTTATAAATTTTAGCAGAAGAAGCGCAACTCAGTCAGATAGTTTCTATTCTTATCAAAAAAAATCTGATTTCTTTTAAAAACTGACCAACTTGACTTTTAGCAGGTTTGGCAAGTGGACTCCTTGTTTATTCAAGAAGCATACAAAGGTCTGTGTTCTTAGTTAAAACACAGTAGGTGCCATCCTACTCTCATGCCATAGTGAGGCAGGGTTATCACAAGGCTATTTACAACTGTTTACATGGAAAGCCTACATACAAGTCTGTCAAGCTAGTCTATGTTAACCGCAGCTTTATGGAATTCTGGTCTAAAACTAGGGTCTACCTAAATGGAAGGTGATATGCTATTTCTTGCAAATAGGTTATACAGGCTTTTATTTGCGAACATGTTTTTTTTTTTCTTTCTTTTCTTACATTACATGAATGGGCTTTAACATGAATGAGCAGCTAATGCTAGGTTTGGCTAAAATATGTTTCGATTTTGACAGCTGTTTAGCTGAGCAATAAATTAATTCATAATGTAAAGTAATATTAAATAATTAATTTAAAAACTCACCAAGTAAAATAGTCTAAACCACACCTTCCACCTTGACACCAGCTCAGCACTAGCTCACATGGCTTTGGCTCGACAGAATTGCAGTGACTGTGTTTGTTTTATCTAAGCTACTATTATTGTAGCTTAGATAAAAATTAGATCATATTGTTCAAGAAAAATTTTTGTAATTCCGAAGGGCTCACTTATTTTTTCTTGCTTCTGTGCATATATGATCTGTTGTTTTGAGGCTATACAGTACATCACTGCTCATGGTGGTGAGCTTGTTGCTAAGAAAAGCGGAACACAGAGGCCTTTAAGATTTTTTTCTCATCAGTTTGTACCTCAAAGAGGTAGAGGTCAAATATAACAATTCCAAGTTAATTTCCATTTCTGAGGTAAACCGTATGGAGCTAAATGCCCTTCATACTTGGTCACTGACTTTTGGTAGACAGCCTCCTATAGTGCCCCAAAAGTCATGGTTTTGTTTTTAAATTGCTTTAATCAGTGGTTACTCCTCAGGTCTTTCAGTGCTTGTATACATGTATATGTATCTCACCTTAATAAAGTCCCTAACCACACTGACAGTTGTGTCCAGGTAATTGTTAATGACAATGTGCAACTTAAACTAGCATAGTATAGCAGCATGATGTGTAAAATAAACAGCAGTAAATATGACAGGTAAATTTTCATGGGGATAGATTTTGAAAGTGTTTGAGGGTAACATAATTTTTCCACATTTAGCTCCTTTTTCCTCACATTTAAGTCTGAGTCACATCTAAAACAACGTTTTACATTTAACTGTTGAAAAAAATGTTTGCTTGTCCAACCTAAATCTAAATCTAAATGTTATATCTAAATCTAAATGTTAAACGTTAAATCTAAATGTTAGGTCTAAATCTAAATCTTGAATGGTAAATCTAAAAGTTAAATCTAAATCTAAATGTTATATCTATATGTAAATGTTAAATCTAAATGTTGAGGTACCGCCCGGGACGGGGCCAATTAGCATATCCACAAAACATTTAGGTGCAACACTTAACATTTAGATTCAGATTTAACATTTAAATTTAGATTTAACATTTAGATTCAGATTTAACTTTTAAATTTAGATTTAACATTTAGATTTAACTTTAGATTTATATTTAACGTTTAGATTTAGATTTAACGTTTAGATTTAGATTTAACATTTAGATTTACCGTTTACCATTTAGATTTAGTTTTAACTTTTAGATTTAGATTTAACATTTAGGTTGGACAAGCAAAAATTTTTTAACAGTTAAATGTAAGACGTTGTTTTAGATGAACTTAAATGTGAGGAGAAATGAGCTAAATGTAGAAAAGGTGTGCACTAAATCTTTGCAGTCAAATTTTTACATTTGGTGACCCATAAATATACATCAAGTGGGGGAGCATGGTATTATACACCCTGACACATTTGGATTTACCTGGCCCTCTTCCAGGGCAGCACGGTGGTGTACTGTTTAAAATGTCTGACTCACAGCAAGAAGTCCCGGGCTCGATATGTGTGGAGTTTGCATGTTCTCCCTGTGTTTGTGTGGGTTTCCTGTGGGTACTCCGTGCACATTAGGCTAATTGGCTGTTCCACAGTGAGAGTGTAAATAGCTGTGTGCGTTGGTCCTGCAATGAACTTGCAAGCTGTTCAAGGTGTACCCAGACTTTGCCCAGAGTGGGCTCAGATAGGCTCCAGCCTCCCCGCAACCCCAGTAGGATTGGGGTTAGGGGAATGAATGAATGAATGAATGAATGAATGAATGAATGAATGGCTCTCTTACATGGTTCACACTGTGAAAAAAAGAAATCGTGTTCATTGGGATGTAGTGATTGGTTCCAAATATTAGCTACATATTAGTCAAATAACGAAGGTTGGCCCTGCGATGGCCTGGCAAGCTGTTCAGGGTGTACTCTGCCCTCGCCCAGAGTCGGCTGAGATGGGCGCCAGTCTCCCCGCGACCCTAATTAGGATTAAGCGGTTCAGAAAATGACATGACATGACAAAGAAGGTTGACATCTCTTATTAGAACTTTATTCATGCCTAACCAGTTTATTTTCCAGAGAATGCAGGAATTAGTTTCAGACACCAGCCAGTCTGCCCTGCTGGCTCCTTTGTGTTTCTAAGTGAGAGTCCAATGTGAAGTTAATACGTAAATGTTCAGTGGTAATAAATGAGCAGTGCTAAATTTGTGCGTGAAAAGAAAACAATCAATAGGCTGTTAATTGGCATCTTGACCTGAATATACCATGTTAACAGATGCACCAGGATCCACTTTGGCCCTGACAGTGATTAAACAATGAGTTCTGATGAATAAATGTGTTTATTACAGCTCTTTTTCAGTATAGGTTTGGGCAAATCAGCTACCTTTTGTGTCTCCAAATCACCCACACCCAGTGCAGGTGTGAGCTCTAATAGGAATGCTAAATTCTCTGTCCAAAGCCCACACTAGCTAGGCAAGTCCACATCCACAAAAAAACAAGAAATTTGCCTGGATTATTTCCCTAAAAGCTCCCAAATCCTTACCATCTTCTCACACAATAGAGATACACACAATCTCTCCTTATAAGCATACATCCAATCACCAACAAACAAAAAAGTATAGCTCACATTTCTCTAATCCATTTGCCTTTAATTTTTCCAAACACACACACACACACACACACACACACACACACACACACACACACACACACACACACACACACACACACAC
>JAOUQZ010044994.1:0-10866 GCA_028564935.1 Neosilurus hyrtlii | reverse complement strand
AAAAAATTTTGTGTGTTTATGTTGGCCCTGCAATGGACTGGCAAGCTGGACTCTGCCTTCACCCGGAGTTGACTGGGATAGACTCTAGTATTATTATGTGGGTTAGGAAATGAATGAAAAGATGGATGGATAGATGGATGAAAGGAATAATTAATGTACTGCAATTTAGCAAATAAGATTAATGTACAGTATAACAAATATGAAATGAAACATAACAGTGTTCAATAGCATTGTTGCAGAAGCAAGGATTTGCACTGAAGTCAATGAACCACGAACACAACACACTTGACTGCTTTGCATTAATAGCAACTTTGTCATGCAAAGCAAGGAAAAGGACATTCTCATAAAATACAAACCAAAAAAATAACCTTCCCATAAAATATGTGGAGTAATATACAGTATTAGGAGATAAGAGTTCGATGGTATCCTTTAAGGATTAATTGCATTTTAATTGACTTATTTACAAATTATCAGTAAGATCTAATAAAATTATTGAATCTAATGTAGAATTTGTGTGTGTTGTCTGTGCTTCTGGTGTATATGGTTTGTTGCATATTGCAGTACATAATATTTAAATTCATTCATTCATTTTCTCAGCTGCTTTGGAACAGCTATTTAGCCTAATGTGCATGCTTTTGGACTGTGGGAGGAAACTGGAGTACCCAGAGGCAACCCACACAAGCACCCAAACATCCAAACACCACGCAGAAACGCATGAGCCCGGGACTTGAACCCACTCCTTCTTGCTGTGAGGTGGCCGTGCTAACCACTGTGCCACAGTGCCGCCCATAACATTTAAATATATATATATTTTAATATTTGTTGCATTTTAAATTCCGAACTGGCCAGTATTTGGTCTCTAATGGTTAAGTAAGTGGATTTGAGTCAGAGTTAAACGATTTATTACTTTTGACTCGGTCACCCTCTTTTTCCACCCATGTATGCAAAGCTCCACGTACCCCTAGAACTACAGTTAGCATTAGCAAAGACCATCCACACATCACTCTCAAGCATGCTCAGCCATTAAACTATTGGAAAGCTGACTTCTAACACTACAAACACACAAAATTCACTTATACTGATTTATGTGGACATTCACAAGTGCAGCATCTGTCTACTCTGCATGATTCTGCCAGTACTTTTGTGTGCAGCTTTACCCTCTTCACCAGTAATAAATTAATCTGTTTTGGAAATTGCAAGGGCATATACTGGCTTTTCTATATTTCGTGTTATGCCATTTAAAAGCACAGTGTGAATTTTTAGCTGATAGGAGAATTATCTGGCTGTGTGGGGCATTGAAAGATTTCAAAATGAGATATGGGTTTCGTTAAGGGTTTTTGAGGCATGTCTATAAAATAACTGACAAGAGGCCTGAGTAAACCCAAGCATGCAATCTGGATTGCTTGTCTGGACAGATTCTGGATCAGTATTAGCATGTCATTTGTACTCATAAAAAACTGGCTCCTACATTTTTAATAAACCCACTTAATTTGTACAAATGGGAACTTGTTTTATATCGCCCTCAAGGTTTATACAACATACAATATATTTATACAATATACAATTATACAATAACTACAGCAGTGTACTGTGTGATATTTAAATAATAATGTCTAATAAATCCTAGTGAACTACTATGAAATTATTGATCAAAACTTCCACCGAGCCCAGCAATCACCTCTGTGATCCAAAATGTAATGGAGTCTTTTTTGTCCAAAGCTCCAACCCTGGTAGAAAATTCATGAAAGTCTACACATAACTTAATTAATATTTTATTTAAAAAAACAAACAAACAAAAAAAAACCCAAACCCACACATGTACCACAGGTGAAACAAAGCCCCCTTGGAGGAGGTAATTATTCTTTCCTAAACTGGCTGAGTCACATTAAACCCTTCACGTCCTGGACTAAGCAGGATGTGTTGTGAATTAAACATTACATCTTAAGGAAATATACTTCATAGTAATAAAATATTCATTCGTTTATTTGCCAAACCGATTAATTCTTACTAAGGTCATGGGGAAGCTGAAGCCTATCTCAGCCGATGTTGGACGAAGGCACTATGAACAGCTTGCCATTCCATTGCAGGGTAACACACACACACACACACACACACAACCATTCACACTCACACCTAGGGGCAAGTTGGAACAGCCAATTCGCCTACTGTGCATGTTTTTGGACTGTCGGAGGAAACCCGAGTACGCAGAGAAAACCCAAGCAAGCACAAGGAGAACATGCACTGACAACTTCACATGGAGACACCCTTGTAGAGGCCAGGACTTGAACCCACGACCTTCTTTCTGTAAGACAGGCATGCAAACCACAATTTCTGAACTTCAGACCACCAGTTCATACCAACAGTTCATACAGACTGTAGTCCATGTTAACATGGCCGCTGGTGAAATTCAACCAAATAGTGACTCTCTTATGTTTGCATGCATACATTAGTGCTTTTTTTTTTGTGTGTGTGTGTGTGGGGGGGGGGGGGGGGTGTTTAATAATAATTAAATTTTAACAAATTTGTAAAATTTTTGATCATTGTTTGTTTAATTCTCTTTTTTTCCCCATTATACTGAACACCAATACAAAATAGTGTCTAATGGCAACAGTCCCTCTGAGCCCGGGGGGGAAGCGTTTCCATAGCAACATGTCCACGCGCACCAACTTTAGAGCAGAGAGACAGAGGTTAGCGTTTCCTGACCTCCTCGAAACTCTTCGGAATATTATTTCTGTATTTTCTTTAAACGTGTTAAGCAAAGAAACTGCCCACCACGGTAGCAGGAAGAGAAGCAGGAGTTTCACACTTGAGGTAAGATAAAGTGCGCTGTAACGGCAGCTGAATGCAATGCTATGCACGCTAGCAACATTTCTTTGCTAATATTTGTTGCTAATTTCTTTGCTAATATTTGTTGCTAATTTCTTTGCTAATATCTGTTGCTAAATACTTAAACTAATGACTGAACTCTTCGTTTATTTATCAGATAACTGCAGGGATGTTTTATTCTCATAGCATACCCTAGCATTATATGATAAGTCATAGTTTTTATATTAAAATACCCTTTTTTAAATGCACATTATTTATTTTTCTCAGCTGAAACGCATCACTTACAAATTGGCATTATTTATATGTATGACCAGTTAAGAAGGGATGTAAATAAATAACTAAATAGATAGATAGATGAGTAACTTCACCCTGCTTTAAGAAGCATTGAATTCTACATTTATGGCACTTGGCAGATCCCTTTTTCAGACCTACATCTAGTTTACATAACTGATCAGGTGAGGGCTAAAGGCCTTGCTCGAGGGCCCAGTAGTGGCAGATTGGCTGGACTGGGGCTTGAACCACCACCCTTTGGATCAGGAGCCCAGAGCCTTAACTGAGTCACCACTACATCTACATAGACATGCACCTGAAAATCAGCATCACTGATGATGATATGACATTAGACAGCTTGATCTTTAAACCAGTGATACATTTTTCACCATTTGGTTTCTTGAATTTTTCTATGTCTGTGTATACTTCACTTGGGCAAAAATATGTGGCCACCTGCCCGTCATACCCACTGGGAGGCACTTGGAAGTCATTTGTGGATGGACACTTTATGTACTTTGTGACATCATCATCATCGATTTCCAAAGAACCTGTGAGAAATCACACCTTTTTATGACTAAATGAGCATAACCGTACTGGATATTTTGTTTAAGTTGAATATCCCAGAAAGCATTTTATTTTTGTCTGGTAGAGGAATTCATATTTAAAAGTAAGTTCTGAATGATATGCACCTACCTAGTGGGTTGCCCTAGATTAACCTTTGTACAGATTATTAATATATTGTTCTTGAGTAAATTTATTAAAAAATTTATGACAGTTCATGCTTCATGATTCTTTCTGAAATCTGCCGTGTTGATGCAGTTTTGTTCCCCTGAATTGCATTGATTTACATTACAGCAACGAGCCAAACAATTATACCTTCGAAGTCAGATTTCCCTGCTTATATGCATCCAATTTGATATCTTTTTTTTCTTTTTTTTCTTTTCCTTTTCTTTTCTTCTTGTTCATCATGAAACAAATACATGCACGTATGAATCACAAAACTGGAGTCAGAATAATCACAATCAGAATACTTTATTGATCCCGGAGGAAGTGTAAGCATATGTGTATAGGATGCCTTTGTATGCTGTAGCATTATATCTTCATCAGAATTAAGAGTCTCAAACCTGTGTGAGCATGATAATGTGAGCCATTTACACAAAGTGAGAATGGAGTATGCAAGTTCTCCTGTGCAAGTGTGGGTTTCCTTCAGGGGGCTCCCACAGTTCAAGTTTCCTCCACAGTTCAAAGACATACACATTAGGCTTATGGTTATTCCGAATTGCCCCTAGGTGTGAATGTGAGTGTGAATGTTTATGTGTGTGTGTTAGTCCTGCTAGTAGATAACTAGATATTGAAAAATTTGTTTATGTTCATAAACTATACTTTTGCCAGTATAATGCATCTAATAAGCAATGGATACCATAGCCTCGTTGGGAAGGAAATCACATAGAGAGGTAATTTGATCTAAATTTGTAGGACAAATAAAAGGAGTTTTTCTGTATTTATACAGATTTTTTGGAAAACATTTTGGTTTATACTTTTAAAATATTGCCACATTAATACATTTTGAATAGAAAAGAAATTCAAATCACAAAAATCTTATGGGGATCTCCTCTTTTAGACCGTGCCTGAATCTGTATATTATTTATTAAACCGTATATTCAAATGTTTATGCCACTCACATGTAGTCCCCAGTCTCCTCTCCCTTCTCCCATGCATCTCATCTACTCTTTCTCACCATTTCCTTATCTATTGTATGAATATATGTGTAATATAACATAATTTTAAACTTTGGCATTGCTTTGAAAAAAACTATTTAATTGAACAGTGTATTTTATTACATTAGTCTGTAATAAGAATGTGTATGATGTTAGTAATTATCTTAGATAATTGCCTTGATTTAGAGATGTCAATAGTGTATCAGGTTTAAAAGGGGCAGAGAATTTAAATTTGGCAAGAAGAATTGGGCCTATATTGTTTGGTAAAACTGTTGTATTAAATGAATAAGAGCAGAAATGGTCAGACAGCATGAAAATATGCCTTTTTTATTTGTGTGATTTATTTTCTTGTGTGTACATGAAGTCCTATGCAAAATGTGAGGTGAGAACATGTCAGCTAAGTATGTATATCAACTGACAATTCTGAGATCCTGACAATTTAATTGGGAAATGCTATCCAGTGGCTAAATATAAACACTTGAGTTTTTATATGCCGTTAGCATATACAGTGCCTTGCAAAAGTATTCACCTCCCTTGGCTTTTTTACCTATTTTGTTACATTATAACCTGTAATTAAATGTTTTTTTAATCGGAATTTCATGTGATGGATCTGCACAAAATAGTCTAAGTTGGTGAAGTGAAATGAGAAAAATATATATAAAACATAATAATAAAAAAGAAATCTGAAAATTGGCATGTGCATATGTATTCATTTCCTTTACTATGAAGCCCCTCAAAAGTTCTGGTGCAACCATTTACCTTCAGAAGTCACATAATTAGTGAAAGCCCTCCTGTGCGCAATCTAAGTGTTACATGATAAGTCATTGTAAACACCTTTTCTGTAAGGTCCCAGAGGCTGCAGCATCTCTAAGCAAGAGGCATCACACCATGAAGACCAAGGAGCTCTCCAGACAAGTCAGGAACAAAGTACAAACCAAGGTTCGGTTATAAAAAATATCCAAATCTTTGATCCCCGGAGTACCATCAAGTCCATCTACAAATTGAAAGAACATGGTACCACAACAAACCTGCCAAGAGAAGGCCGCCCACTAAAACAGACCAGGCAAGGAGGGCATTAATTAATTAATCAGAGAGGAAGCACAGAGACTGAAGGTAACCCTGAGGAAATGCAGAGTCCCACAATAGTATCCCAAAATGTATCTGTACATGGGACCACAATAAGCCGTACACTCCATAGAGCTGGGCTTTATGGAAGAGTGGCCAGAAAAATTAGTGGTCATTACTTAGTGTAAAAAATCGACTCCCCAAATGTATGGAGGAAGGTGCTCAGGTCAGATGAGACTAAAATTTACCTTTTCGGCCACCAAGGAAAACGCTATGTCTGGTGCAAACCTAACACATTCCATCATCCCAAGAACACCATCCCCACAGTGAAACATGGTGAGCATTATGCTGTGGGGATGTTTTTCAGCAGGAGGGACTGGGAAATCCGATTTGAGGGAAAGATGGATGGTGCTAAATACAGGGATATTCTTGAGCAAAACCTGTTTTATTCTGCATGTAATTTGAGACTGGGACGGAGTTCACCTTTCTGCAGTACATTGACACGAAGCATACTGCTAAAGCAACACTCGAGTGGTTTAGGGGGAAACATTTAAATGTGTTGGAATGGCCTAGTAAAGGCCCAGACCTCAATCCAATTGAATCTGTGGTCAGACTTGAAGATTGCTGTTCAAAAGCGGAAACCATCCAACATGAAGGAGCTGGAGCAGTTTTGCCTTGAGGGATGGGCAAAAATGCCAGTGGCAAGATGTGTGCAAGCGACTTGCAGCTGTAATTGCCACAAAAGGTGGCTCTATCAAGTACTGACTTTAGGGGGGTAAATAGTTATGCACACTGAAGTCTTCTGTTATTTTTTTGTTTATGTTGTTTGCGTCACAAAAAAACCCCGTAAAGATCACATCTTCAAAGTTGTAGGCATGTTCTGTAAATGAAATGATGCAAACCTTCAAACAATCCATTTTATTCCAGGTTGTGAGGTAACAAAACATGAAAAATGCCAAGGGGGTGAATACTTTTGCAAGGAACCATAAATGTTTTTTTTTTGTTTGTTTTGTTTTTTTTGGAATTTGTCAGATTTGCCACCTATTCTAATGATGATCTGTAATGGCAAGTGTGGTCAATGAAGACACATGATACACATAAAAATACCAGACAGGTATTAGTATCACGACTAAATATGCTGGCTGTGATTATAGACCCTTCTTAATCTCATATATCAGTATTTTTTATGGATGCCTTCTATTTCTTAGCATAAGGTGACCTGAAGAAATAACCTTGGATAATAATATACACAATGCAAAGAGGCATGCTGGTAAACAGTCTGTCATATCTTGTTGGACTTTTCCAGTGAAATCAAGCCGATACCAAGTACTGGTCAAGTTTAAAGCACTAAAAGATAAACTATAGTGGGTGTTCCAGATGACTTTGTGATTTTATATACACTATTTACCTACCATTTATTGGTGCTTGAACATTTGTGAGGTAGTAGTTGATCAATTATGTTTGATCAGCATGTATTTAAAAAGTAGCATGATTGGACAGACTCGCTTGATTAGAGGGTGCTATTAGTTTCATGAAAAAAATTTCTGGACTGGAAAATACTAAACAGTTGATGTTAGCCAGTATGGACTTTGCAAAGTTCAGGATTATTTTAAACAGTAGATGACATTTTAAGCCATTGTAAATCCATAAAATGTCAATTTCTTATGAAAATACCAGCAGTGATGTGTTTCATCACAGTACAGTCATATCTTTTAGTTTACAACTCAAAAAAAAGCAATGTGTGTAGTACCTTTTTAATCCCTATATGTATAGACACAAACCTACAACAAGCGACTATAATAAAGGTAAAAACAATCCGCTTGCAATGAAGATGAGATGTGGTGAATGTGGGATTTATCCAGAATTTCAAATGACTTTCATATCAACCTTAAATAAAGGGTGTTTCTTTGGGTAAATGAAATTCCAGAAGAAAACGTTTGGTGATTATTTATAAAAATGGTAAGTCTGTTGGGCTTTTACACCTGAGCCTAGTGGCTCATCAGACTGGAGCTTATTCCCAGTTTCTGTAGCGTGAAGCAACTAGGAGTTCAACTCCTCCTGGATGGGACACTAGACCATCGCAGGTTTCCTTCCCAGTATTTTTAATGGTATCCATTTATACTGCTGGGTGAGCAGAGGCACACTTGTGGTTAAGACCTTGCCCAGGGGTCTTAGCACAGTGGGGGTCTAACAGGTATTCGAACCCATGACCTCTTGACCATGAGTCCAGCACCCTAACCGCTACACCACCGGCCCCATGGTGATTATTTAGAAATGAGGTGTTATTTTTATTTACTTTTATTTCTCCCAGGGCTAAATTAATTGACTTAGTCAAAATTACAGTAAAAATATTTAAAAATATGTATTTTTTGGAACAAACCAACTGACAGATACTACTGTTACATGCAAGAACACTGGTGTTTAGATAACTAAGCAGATATCGCTAGCCAGTAGAAGTCAGTGTGATTTACACAATTTTCTTGCTTTTTTTTATTACTTGACTGCTGAGTCTAACTCTTGCTGTGTGGTAGCATTGATCAGTCAATTAACATGATGTAGTGAGAGCAATATAAAGTTACTGTGAGCGTTCAGAAGCATTGCATTTCAAAGCCTTTGTGGCTTATATTGGCAATGCTTTGTCTACAATAATCCTCCACTGTCAACAATGTTAGTTTTGTCACTCGGGTACTTGCTTCATCTCAGCCTGAGACTCTGAGCTTCACAGGCTCATATTAATGTTATTGATCAATGTCAGCTTCTCCGCCTCTCAATTCTGATCTAAGGGGAGTTTGACTTTCTGCCTTCAGCAGCTTATAGACTTATAGTAAATGTTTTTTTCATTACAGTCTTTGTCTCTTTCCCTACCTTGAGCTTTGACTGCAATAACTTGTCTGCTTTATTACATACAGTTTTCAAAAATGTGACAACTGGCAAACTGAATCAAAGCCCCAATAATCAAAATGATGCTACTGTTGTTGACAACTGAATATAGAAATGGAGGCGGTGACTTTGTGACATCATTTGAACCAGATATTTCCCTTCTGTATTCTCTGCTGGTGTTTGTACTTTTGCTACTTATGTAAGAATTTAACAGAGTGCTTTCAGTGTATGCCAAACCCAAGAGCCCTCAAGCCTGCTCTCAAATGTATCTCCATTTAAAACTTTAAATGTTAGTACATATCTTTTGATATAATATTTGCTGCTCAATAACCTGCAATTATTTTTTGTGATGAATTATTTTGTAATACTCTCAAACCAATCAGATCGTACTGGAATAATTTATAATTAACAACAGGAATAATGAAAAAATGCCAACAATTAACCATTCCCGTGTGGGTTTTGGGTATATTATGTGATGATGAGTGTTGTGTACTCCAAATTATGTCTTAGTGATGAATTAAGTCCATAAAATCAATTCATATCTTATTATTGAAAAATCCATTTTGAGCCTGCCCTCATGTTCAGGACATTCAATTCATTATTTATTCATTCATTCAATCATCATCATATTTTAAAAACCTTATTCCTACTAGGGTAATAGGGAGGCTGGAGCCTCCTTATGACCCTAGTAGGGATAAGGTTTTCAAAATATGATGTTGATTATATGAGGATGATGCCAAAACATTGCAGGGCATTAATAAATCACTCTTTACTATAAAAGTAACTAAGGATGGGTTGAATGGCAAAAATATCATATTCTTATTTTCAGCATTTTCTACAGTACATCATGCATCATTATGTAAACTGATCAAAACTTTCAACACTGAAAAATTGGGCTAACACAGAGGAAAAACAACCATTCTCAATCACATTCACGTCTATGGACAGGTTAGAGTAATCAGTGGATTACTCACCTGGTAGAATCGTGATGATCTTGAGGAAACTTGGTGGAATCATGATGATCTTGAGGGAACCTGGTGGAATCATGGCGATCTTGAGGGAACTTGGAGGAATCGTGATGATCTTGAGGGAACTTGGAGGGATTGTGATCTTGAGGAAACTTGGTGGAATCATGATGATCTTGAGGGAACCTGGTGGAACCGTGATGATCTTGAGGGAATCTGGGGGAATAGTGATGATCTTGAAGGAACCTGGTGGAATCATGAGGATCTTGAAGGAACCTGGTGGAATCATGATGATCTTGAGGGAACCTGGTGGAACCGTGATGATCTTGAGGTAACCTGGTGGAACCGTAATGATCTTGAGGGAACTTGGTGGAATCATGATGATCTTGAGGGAACCTGGTAGAATCATGATGATCTTGAGGGAACTTGGAGGAATTGTGATCTTGGGGGAACTTGGTGGCATAGTGATGATCTTGAGGGAACCTGGTGGAATCGTGATGATCTTGAGGGAACTTGGTGGAATCGTGATGATCTTGAGGGAACTTGGAGGAATCATGATGATCTTGAGGGAACCTGGTGGAACCGTGATGATCTTGAGGGAACTTGGTGGAACCGTGATGATCTTGAGGGAACTTGGTGGAATCATGATGATCTTGAGGGAACCTGGTAGAACCGTGATAATCTTGAGGGAACTTGGTGGATTTGTGATGGTCTTGAGGGAACTTGGTGGAATCGTGATGATCTTGAGGAAACTTGGTGGATTTGTGATGATCTTGAGGGAACTTGGTGGAATCATGACGATCTTGAGGGAACTTGGTGGAATCATGACGATCTTGAGGGAACCTGGTAGAACCGTGATGATCTTGAGGGAATCTGGGGGAATCGTGATGATCTTAAAGGAACCTGGTGGAATCATGATGATCTTGAAGGAACCTGGTGAAATCATGATGATCTTGAAGGAACCTGGTGGAACCGTGATGATCTTGAGGGAACCTGGTGGAACCGTGATGATCTTGAGGGAACCTGGTGGAACCGTGATGATCTTGAGGGAACTTGGTGGAATCATGATGATCTTGAGGGAACCTGGTAGAATCATGATGATCTTGAGGGAACTTGGAGGAATTGTGATCTTGGGGGAACTT